>ML390985.1:0-13621 GCA_005239525.1 Nicotiana knightiana
CTGAGACTGAGATATGATATGAATGCATGCATACGACTGAGTACGAAATAATGAAATCAGTGAGATGACAGCAAGAAACGACCACTATGGGTCCAAACAATATCAGCATCAAGCCTAATGTTAGCATGATTGGCAGCTCAGTTACTTTATCACATGGTGAAAATACAAATATCAATAAAATAGGGCCACTATACAGTGTCATGGGAACATCAGGGTCCAAATTCACAGGGTGCACGCCCACACGCCCATCACCTAGCATGTGCGTCACCTCAATACCAATCACATAACACGTATTACAGGGTTTCATACCCTCAGCACTAAAATTAGAAGAGTTACTTACCTCGAACGAGCCAATGCCAATGCCGAGCAAGCCAAGCGATGCTCCAAAAATGCCATCCCGGGATTTTGGACCTCCAAATGGCTCGAAACTAACCAACAACAATTCAAATACATCAAACAATGCTAAAGGAACCGATCCCGACCGTAAAAGATCAAATCTTGAATCAAAACCCGAAATTGGCCCAAAAGCCCAACCCGGGCCCGCACCTCGTAACCCGCAAAACTCACAAAATCCGACAACCCATTCAATTACGAGTCTAACCATACTAGTTTCACTTAAATCTAACTCCAATTCGATGTTCAAAACTCAAAATTTCATAATATGAAACTTTAGACCAAAACCCTCAATTTCCTCTTTAAATTCACCTACCCATTGCTAAAAATGAAGATGGATTCATGAGATATAATCAAAACATAATAGAGAACACTTACCCCAATCCTTGTGATGAAATTTGCTTCAAGAATCGCCTGAATCCGAGCTTGGAAATTCAAAATGAAGCCAAAATCGCGAACCCTTGTATTTATCATCCTTCCCAGCACTTCCGCATTTGTGGTCAAATTCTCGCATCTGCGGCCACCGCAGCTGCGGTCAAACTATGCTTCTATGACCACACTCACCAGCCGACACCTCGTACCTGCGGAACAATTTCCGCTCCTACGCACTCGTAGGTGCGACTTTCCTCCGCATCTGCAATGACCTTCACTCCTCAATTAAACCTCGCATATGCGTCCATCGCACTTGTGCAATATCAATCACATGTGCGGAACACCAGAACCAGCAGCTCCTCAGCAATAGCAACATGAAGGAAAATGGTCCGAAATCGATCTGAAACACGTCAGAGACCCTCGGGAGCTTGTCGAAACATGCCAACAAGTCCCATTACGTAACACGGACATACTCGAGGGCTCAAATCACGCATAACAACATCGAAACGATGAATCACACCTAAATTCAAAATCATTGAACTTTGAAACTTCAACTTCCACAACCGATGCCAAAACCTTTCAAATCACGTCCGATTGGCCTCAAATTTAGCACACAAGTCACATTTGACATTACAGACCTACTCCAACTTCTGGAATCGAAATTCGAACCCGATATCAAAAAGTCCACTTCCGGTCAAACTTTCCAAAATTTCCACTTTCGCCATTTTAAGCAAAATTCCATTACGGATCTCCAAATACTGATCCGTACGCGCTCCTAACTCCAAAATACCTAATGAAGCTAACAAAACCATTAGAAATTCAGTCCGAGGTCAATTACTAAAAGTCAAACTTGGTCCAACCTTTCTAATTTGAAGCTTCTGGCTGATAATCATTCTTCTAAATCAATTCCGAATAACTTGAAAACCAAAATCGACGATTCACATAAGTCATAATACATCACACAGAGATGTTCATGCCCTCAAATAACCGAGCGAAGTGCAAATAATCAAAATGATCGGTGGAATCGTTACATTCATCATCTCCTTTAATGTTCTATTCTTTTTTGTTTTCCGTAATTCCATTAGATTGCGGTGACAAAGGAGCGAATATTTGGTGAATAATTTCATATTCCAAACATATTTCTTCAAAAGGAGATTCATATTCGGCGCCCCTATTACGTTGTAGAGTCAACTACACGAACTGTTGTTTGTGTCATGGCAGAGCCAGAGTTAATAAATGGTGAAATTTTTAATCTTCAAACTAATCTGACACATTCAGAATTAATAAGCGGTGAAGTTTTTAATCTTCAAACCGGGTAACATCTAATACAACTAGATCTAATAAATGGTGAAGTTTTTTTTTAATCTTCAAACCGAGTAATATGCGACACAATCAAATTTAATAAACGATGAAGTTTTTAATATTCAAACTGAATAATAAATTGGAGTAGAAAATTACTAAGATTTTAATCTCCAAAATAAGTATAAAGTGACATAGACTTTAATTTTCGACAAATGAGTAGAAAATCACGAATACTTTAATCTCAACGAACGAGTAAAAAATCACACATATTTTGATCTCGAAGGAGGAGTAGAAAATCACGAAGATTTTATTCTCTATAACGGGTGTAGAAATTATGAGAATTGTAATTCCCTTTCCAAATGGTTTTCCAACTAAACATTATAACACCTTAAATCGTTTGATCTCTTTCTCTACTCAAACACATATATATATTCTTCTTTACATATATTATATTCATGATCTTCAGAATACTTCAAATATTACTGTAATCCTAATTCATATCTATCATACCTTTGAACATATGCTTTCACATATTTTCATGATTCTACCGAATTGTATATACTAAACATATAACTGATATAACCTTAGTTATTCTTAATTAATGTGCATGCAAGACACTCTCTCTATATATATATATGAGATCATTACAAAAGTAAGTCATTTATCCTAACAGTTATGAAATCAGATTTCACAAATATCACAAAGGATAAATATGAATTATGAAGTTAAGAAAATAAAAATCGATTTTGTTGCCACTTTCTTCTTGGATCGTGACTTTGTATTATTCGTTTGCAACATTTGCAATGGTTGATCACATCCCTGGGGCTTCTTCATCCCGCCTCTTTGGGAACCCATACGGTTAGGATCCTATTTTCCTTCAGGAACCAAACCAGCTTCATAAACAAACATAGCACAAAGTATATCTCCAACACGTGGATAGAAGAAGATTCTTTGTGAATCACCTCAAGAGGAACATACACGTTTTTAATTTATTTTTTTCTCGTTTGTCCTACACAAACGTAGATTCCTTCAAAGGCCATCTAGCTTATTTGTTTTTTTTTCTTTGGGAGAGACCATAGTTTCACTTGTTCAAACCCACAACTTGATAAGTAGAATTCGTTTATACTTGTGAATCTTTTGTGGCCAGAATCTCACAAACTTTAAGCCTTCATCTATATGATGAATGACTTCATATTTCCCGTGTGTGTGATCAGACACTAATTAACTGCAGTAGTAATAATATCTCTTGTTCCACCCAAGTGTGATTTGAAATAGTGAAAACTGAAAACAATTCTTGGTTTTCACGTACTTGAAATCTTATGGTTGGAACATCCTGTTCCATAACAATACAATGTCCATGTGACAACAATTATAGGAAGTCAAATTGTATGACAACTACTTATGTGGACATACAACACTAAATACTTGTGAAAACACCAATTAGATTTCGCGGAAGATACTGTTCGTTTGTTATTCTCCATAGCAAATAGACTGCCATAACTCTACTCTGAAATTTCTCTGTCAAACCATCCGAATAATCAATTCTGTTAAATTTCTTAAGATTGATGGTAATCTGTGTTCGAAATCAGAAAATCAGAGAAGTAGAGAAAGATTAGCTTAATAAACAAAATAAAAAAAATTAATTCCGAACCCACAAGTTGCTTGTGTGTCCTTAAGGAATTTAATCCCCTCATTATTGTCTAAGATTTTGGATTAATTCCTCCCAAGATAGAACGGAATAACTATTTTGTAATACTGACAATCGAAATTACAGCATTTCGAGGAACTCAACAGACGGAGCAAATCACACTTGACACTTATGTTTATTTGAAAATAATGCAACAATATAAAAAAGAGGCGAAGAATTTTCAGATTTTTCATTTTTTAAAAATGAGGCCAAGCCTCTAAATTTATAGAGAAAGGAAGGCTGATATGGAGAGGTGCAATCCAAAAGGTGCCTCTTCTATTTTCCATTCACACCCTGTAAAGAAAAAACGCAACAATAATATCTATTGGATATAGCCTCTCTACCTTCCTAAGGTTGGGGTAAGGTCTAGGCTCACATTACCTTCCTCTCTTTGCCTCCCTAAGGTTGGGGTAAGGTCTAGGTACACATTATTTTTCCCATACCCACTTGTGAGATTTCACTGAGTATGTTATTGTTGTTGTTGTTGTTGTTATTGTTGTCGAGCACCCATTACACTA
Source organism: Nicotiana knightiana (assembly GCA_005239525.1). Lineage (NCBI taxonomy): Eukaryota > Viridiplantae > Streptophyta > Magnoliopsida > Solanales > Solanaceae > Nicotiana > Nicotiana knightiana. The sequence goes on from ML390985.1 coordinate 4,273, forward strand.
AAATCCTGGATCATCCTTGAGTATGCAGTAGCTTTTATCAAAAAGCTCTACCCCAATATAAGATTTTTTGACCTGAATCAGATTTAATCGAACCCAACGTGAATATTGAAACCAAGCGAAAAACCAAAAAATAAGCGAATCAAGAATTATAGGCTTTTCCGACTATTTTCCACATGCGTAGGAATTAGTAGAACCGTGCTTGAACAAGAATGCGGAGAACTGCCATCTTCAAACAATGAGCATACACTTTTGTTAATTCCTTTCATGTTTTTAATTTATTATATGTCTCCATTCTCCCCACTAGAGGAAGAGGGAACCCAACCCCCTCCTCCCAAAAAAAAAAAAAATTGATGAGCTAATTGTTTACCCTCAGAATTAGATAACAATTAAATTTGTAAGTGGTTTTAAGAATATGCTGATTAATTGTATACAAAACGATAAAATGAGTTAGAATGGACAAGTAAAGATACAATAAATTCAAACCACGCGAGGAGGATGATCCAGCCTTAGTGAAGCATTCACCCTCGATTCGGGCTCACAGTAGACAATTTTGATGAACGAGACAAAAAGCTATGAATAATAGTGAAAATAAAAGTGTATTACTTTGGGTTGCCTGTTACATTGTGTCTAATGAATTATCAGATCCCCCTTTATATAGTAGGGGAATCCTACTCTAAGTAAAACTCTATAAAAGGTAAAAAATATTCTATTTAACTGATTGCCGGTTCTTCATTGATATGTTCCAAGATCCACGTCGTGATTGTATTGGTAAAAAAGATTTTTACACGTATGATAATTCCCGATGACTCAGCCGGCTACGTGGATCAAGGAATAAATATCAGCTAGACATGATTCAATAAAGAGGTGTGAAGCACAGAGGCACGACTCAATAAGCCTACGGGGAAATCAGCTACGAGAAACTCACCTGATTGAGACAAAGAAGAGACACAATCAGAATGAATCCGGACAGAGCTACGGGAAGATTCAGAGATCCTCAATTAATGACTCGTACGTTACACAACCTTCACGCAACAGTTACGGTTATTCTTTGTGACATCACATTAATGTAATAGTTAGTCATTAATGAGCCATCATTGTAAGAGGTAGACGTTATATTACGAAATTCCCTATATAAGGGAAGAAAATATAACTTATAAAGGCATCTGAACAACGAATACAATACATTTTACTTTTCTGTGCATCATATTATTGTCTATTTACTTACTCCTTTTTATTTATTATTATTTCTTGGATTATCAGAAACCCGTGTTCATCCTAAAAATATCTTTGGTCAAAGGATCTAATTCTTTGGTAAAACAAATTGGTTTCGTTACCGGGAAGTATGATAATCTTTGTTTGCTTTTCAAGCGATATCCTCTAAACTATATCGAACTCCAACGACAACAACCGACAGAGAAATGGAACCCTAGTTCCATCACCTTTAGGAACCCCACGTGGTTCAAGGGAACAATCCCCAGAAAGATCCAATAACAACAACGATAATAATGATCAAACAGTAGAACAAGATTGGGTAAAGCAAATGATTGCAGAGTATGTGGGCCAAGCTTTGCAAGAATTTGCAAGGGGATTACCAGCGGCATAACCTGCATCACTGACACCACCTCCCAATAACACTATCACCGTGGAAAATCCTCAGTCTAGGTTGGTAAACTAAACAAGGGATGACACTCCTAACGAATCTCTCGAAGCGAGACCAGGTATGAGTAATAACTCTGAATTACAAAATTTACTACTAACCTTGCAAAAACAGGTGAAGGAACAAAACGATCGAATCGAGCAAATTTCTGGAGTACCACCTGTTATCAAAGGCATTGATGTTGATAGATATACTCAACAACCTTGGAAACCAAGCGCAGCACCCTTGCCTATACCCAAGAAGTTTAAAATGCCTGACGTTCCTAAGTATGACGGAACAACTGACCACGCGACCACGTGACTGATTTTACCACCGGAGTAAAGGGCAACGACTTAACAAAACAAGAGATTGAATCAGTCCTTGTCAAAAAATTCGGAGAAACGCTTACCAAAGGAGCCCTAACCTGGTATTTTCTTCTCCCTGAAAATTCTATCGATTCTTTTGCTGAGCTTGCAGGTTCCTTCATAAAAGCACACTCCGGTGCGCAAAAAGTCGAGAAAAGAATGGAGGACATATTTAAAATAAAGTAAGGGGACAAGGAATTACTCCGTGTAGATAGGTTCCAACGAGAAAGAATGCAACTGCCAAGGGTGCCTGATAATTGGGCAGCCATGGCATTTGCAAGTAATCTAAATGACAAAAGCTCAGAAGCCACGAGGAGACTCAAAGAAAGCTTGAGAGAATTCCCAGCTACAACGGGGAACGATGTTTATAACAGACAGGAGATCAGGTAAAAATAGGTACGATCCTTACTTGGGACCATCGGGACGTGAAACTCGTCCTAGGTTCGAAAACATCAGGTCAGATTATAGACCACCAAGCGGAGATGCGGGCTTGTCCTCATCTAGATCTAGAAAGTATCGAGATGAACGACCTAGAGGTAATGCACGAATTGGGGATCACATCTTTAATGTAAGTACCCCTAAACTTGTTTCAATATTAAGAAGTATGGGTGATAAGGTTCGATGGCCCAAATAAATGCGGTCAAACCCAAATAAAAGGAACCTTGATTTCTGGTGTGAGTTCCATAATGATCATGGACACAGGACTGCAGATTGTAGATTTTTACAAAGTGAAATAGAACAATTATTGAAACATGACTATTTAACATAATTGTTTAGTGATAAAGGTAAGCAGGCCTACATGAAGAACAGGCAGGAGCCCCCGAGGCCTCCATCTCCAAAAAGAACCGTCAACGTGATACATGGAGGAGAGAAAGTAAACGGAATAGTTTGCAAATTAGCCTCAAAGATCACAATTACCCACAGAAAGCGGGTTCGAGAAAATCCAGACGTAGATGATATATCCTTTGATGATGCAGATTTTGACGGACTAATGCTCCCCCACAACGATGCTCTGGTACTATCCTTACGCATTCATGACATTAACGTTAAAAGAGTGTTGATTTATCCAGGTAGTTCAGTCAATATAATCTTGCTAAGAGTCGTGAAAGAAATGCTCTTGGGGAATCAAGTGATCCCAAAGGCACGAGCCATATCAGGGTTTGACAACTCTACAGTGAAAACCAAAGGAGAGATCGAACTTAGCACTTACGCCGAGGGGGTAATTAAAAACACCAAATTCCAAATCGTTGATACTGACATGGCTTATAACGTAATCATGGGAAGGACCTGGATCCACGACATGAAAGCAGTACCATCTACCTTGCATCAGGTAATAAAATTCCCTTCAGAATGGGGAATCAGACAGATTAGAGGAGATCAACAAATCTCTAGAAATATAAATTCTGTGGTGCATTATAACAAAAAAGTAGAGACGGAAGAATCGGAAGATATGGAAATCTCCCAGGCAGATGTTACCGGCCAAACATGTACGGAAAAAGCCATTGACCAAACAGATTCCAGACCGGACGTAACTCATGAACCGGAGGAAGAAGAGCACATCAAAACAACTACGAAAGAGCTTGAAGCTGTTACATTGTTTGAACAAAAACCTGAACAAAAAGTGTATGTAGGCACGAGGCTGAGCCCCGGTCGAAGAGGTAAGTTAATTAATTATTTAAAGGCTAACACTGATTGCTTTGCGTGGTCCCACACAGATATGACAGGTGTCCCACCAGAAATGATGACTTATAAACTAAATGAAGATCCATCCTTCGTACCTGTTAAGCAGAAGAAAAGAAAGTAAGGACCATTCAAGAACCAAGTGATTGACGAAGAGGTACAGAAACTCTTAAAAATTGGTTCGATACGAGAGGTAACATACCCTAATTGTCTAGCTAACACTGTGGTAGTACCTATAAAGAAGGGCAAATGCATAGTATGCATAGATTATACTAATTTAAATAAAGCATTCCCTAAAGATTCATTCTCAGTACCACATATAGACCAAATGATTGATGCCACCACAGGTCATGAATTATTAAGCTTTCTAGATGCGTATTCTGGTTATAATCAGATTAAAATGGATCCCTCATACGAGGAAAAAACCTCCTTTATTACAAGCATGGGGACTTATTGTTATAAAGTCATACCTTTTGTCTTAAAAAACACTGGAGCCACCTATCAAAGGCTAGTGACCAAGATGTTCCAGGAACATCTGGGAAAAATGATGGAAGTTTACATCGATGACATGCTGGTAAAATCAACACGGGCGGAAGACCATTTCCAGCACCTCTCTATTACCTTTGACATTTTACGCAGGTATAATATGAAGTTGAATCCAGAAAAATGCGCTTTTGGTGTAGAATCAGGTAAATTCCTGGGTTTCCTTGCATTAAACAGGGGAATAGAGGTAAAACCTGATCAAATTAAAGCTATAGAAGAAATACCTGATGTACTTATAAGCAAAAAAAAAGTTCAAAGACTAAGGGAAGAATTGCATCCTTATGAAGATTTATTTCCAAATCTTCCGAGAAAAGTTTTAAATTCTTTGCAGTTCTCAAAAAGAAAAATCGATTCGAATGGACTGAAGAATGTCAACAGGCTCTCAAAGACCTAAAGGCTTATCTATCAAAACCTATGTTGCTGTCAAAGCCAAAGGAGGGGGAGAGGTTGTACGTCTACCTTGTCGTCTCGGAAATTGTTGTAAATGCAGTATTGGTAAGGGAGGATAAAGGTAAACAATCTCCTATTTATTATGTAAGCAAGACATTACTAGATGCTGAAACTAGATATCCACATCTAGAAAAGTTAGCCTGAGCTCTAATCATGGCATCTAGAAAATTAAGGTCATACTTTCAATGTCATCCAATCACAGTTGTGACCTCGTATCCATTAAGAAACATACTGCATAAACAAGAACTATCAGAAAGATTAGCCAAGTGGGACATAGAATTAAGTGAGCATGAAATAATATATCAGCCTAGGACTGAAATCAAGTCTGAGATCTTAGCTGATTTTGTCGCTGACTTTAGTAATAGCATTGTCCCTGAAGTGGAAAAAGAGTTACAACTCTTTAATGGTGCTAATCCGTGTCTATGGACCCTATTTGCTGATGGTTCTTCCAATATAAAAGGTGTCGGCTTAGGCATAGTCTTAATATCACCCACGGGTGAAAAGACACGACATGCTATCAAATGTTATCCTATAACTAACAATGAAGCAGAGTACGAAGCTGTCATTGCAGGACTAGAACTCGCACGAGAATTTTCAATCGAGCAAATCATAATCAAAAGCGACTCCCAACTGGTAGTAAATCAGATGCAGGGGACTTACATTGCTCGGAGACTCGGATGCAACAATATCTGGAAAAGGCACGAGAGCTCTTAAAAAAGAGCTTCACACATGTAATAAATCTTGATGACTCAGTAATCTACGTGGAGCAATGAAGACACGACAGCTGGACGGGACTCTGTGAAGAGGTATGAGGCAAAGAGGCACGGCAAATCACACCCATGGGTTAATTAGCTAGCGGAAGTCTCAACCTGATTGAGAAAATGAAGAGACACGGTCAAAAGTATATTTGGGCAGAATAAAGGGCAGATTCAGAGATCTTCAAATTAGAGATCCATACGTTACACAACATTCACGCAACAGTTACGGTTGATTCATTGTAACGTTACATTAGAGTCATAATTAGTCATTAATCCTCAATCACCGAAAAGAGAAGACATTATATTAGGAAATTGCCTATATAAAGGAGAAAAATATAACTTGTAAAGAGAGAAAAAAACATTCAAACTACTATTGCAATATACTTACTTTTTGTGCATCTTACTGCTTTCCATTTACGAGATTACCTACCATTATAATCTTATTCTTTGGTTATCAGAAACCCGTGTTCTTCTTAAAATAGATTTGGGCAAAGAATCCAATTCTTTGGTTAAACAAATTGGTTCCGTTACCGATGATAATCTTTGTTTGCTTTTCAAGAGATATCCTTTGAACTATTTCGAACTCCAACAACAACAACCAACAAAGGAATGGAACCCCAGTTCCATCGCCTTCAGGAACCCCACGTGGTTCGAGGGAACAATCCCCAGAAAGATCCAATAGCAACAATGATAGTAATGATCAAACGGTGGAACAAGATCGGGTAAATCAAATGATTGCAGAGTATGTGAGCCAAGCTTTGCAAGAATTTGCGAGGGGATTACCGGCAACGTTACCTGCACCAATGACACCACCCCCCCCCTAATAATACCATCACCATGGACAATCCTCAATCTGGGTTGGCAAACTCAGGAAGGGGATATACTCCTAATGAATCTCTCGACCATGTGACTGCTTTTACCGCTGGAGTGAAGGGCAACGACTTAACAAAACAAGAATGAGTCGGTCCTAGTTAAAAAGTTTGGAGAAACACTTACCAAAGGGGCGGTAACCTGGTATTCTCTTATCCCTGAAAACTCTATTGATTCTTTTGCTGAGCTTGAAGATTCTTTCATAAAGGCACACTCCGGTGCGCAAAAAGTCGAGAAAAGGATGGAGGTCATCTTTAAAATAAAACAAGGAGACACAGAACTACTTCGTGAATTTGTAGACAGGTTTCAACGAGAAAGAATGCAACTACCAAGGGTGCCTGATAATTGGGCAGCCATGGCATTCGCAAGTAATCTAAATGACAAAATCTCAGAAGCCACGAGAAGACTCAAGGAAAGCTTGAGAGAATTCCCAGCTACAACGTGGAACAATGTTTATAACAAGTATAGTACTAAACTTCGAATAGAAGAAGATACCATTGCTCATCCGAAAGAGGAAGGTTATACCAGATCCAGACGTTCAGAATCAGACAGGAGATCAGGTAAAAACAGGTACGATCCTTACTTGGGACCATCGGGACGTGAAACTCGTCACAGGTTCAAAAACACCAGGTCAGATTATGGACCACCAAGCAGAGATGCGAGCTCGTCCTCATCTAGATCCAGAAGGGATCAAGACCAACGACCTAGAGGTAATGCGCGAATTGGGGATCATACCTTTAATGTAAGTACCTCCGAACTAATTTCAGTGTTATGAAATTTGGGTGATAAGGTTCGATGACCCAAAAAATTAAGGTCGAACCCGAATAAGAGGAACCCAAATCTCTAGTGTGAATTCCATAATGATCATGGACACAAAACTGTAGATTGCAGATCTTTGCAAGGTGGGGTAGAACAATAAGTGAAACAGGGCTATTTGACAGAATTGTTTAGTGAAAAAGGTAAACAGGCATACATGAAGAACAGGCAGGAGCCCCCAAAACCTCCATCTCCAAAATGAACCATCAACATGATACACGGAGGTGAAGAAGTAAACTGAGTGGTCTACAAAATGACCACGACGTTCAAAATTACACACGGAAAGTGGGTTCGTGAAAATTTGGAAGCAGACGATATAACCTTCGATGATGCATATATCGGCGGTTTAATGTTTCCTCACGACGATGCTCTGGTAATATCTTTACTTATTCATGGCACTAACGTAAAAAGAGTGTTGATTGATCCAGGTAGTTCATCCAATATCATTTTGCTAAGAGTCGTGGAAGAAATGCTTTTGGGGAATCAAGTAATCCCAAGGGCACGAGCCATATCAGGGTTTCATAACTCTATGGTTATAGCAAAAGGAGAAATTGAACTTAGCACTTATGCTGAGGGAGTGATCAAAAGTACTAGGTTCCAAGTCATCGATACTGACATGGCTTATAACGTAATCGTGGGAAGGCCATGGATCCACGACATGAAAGCAATACCCTCCATCTTGCATCAGGTAATTAAATTCCCCTATGAATGGGGGATTCAACAAATTAGAGGCGATCAGTAAACCGCGAGAAATATAAATTTTGTGCTACACTACAACAAAAAAGCAGAGGTGAAAGAATCAAACGATAAGGAAATCTCCCAAGCAGGTGACACCGCCCAAACTGGCATAGAAGGAATTACTACCCAAATAGGTACGGAAGGTATTACTGCTAAAACAAGTACGAAAGAAAATACTTAAGAGAAAGTGAATCAAGTCACCACGGAAGAGGCATTGGACCACACGGATGTAGATTCCAGACCGGATGTCATTTATGAACCAGAGGAAGATGAGCATATCAAAACAACTACGGAAGAGCTCGAAGCTATTCCATTGTCTAAACAAAATCCTGAACAGAAAGTGTGCATAGGTACGAGGCTGAGTCCCGATCGAAGAGGTAAGTTAATTGATTATTTAAAGGCTAACGCAGATTGCTTTGCGTCGTCCCACTCAGATATGATAGGTATCCCGCTAGAGGTGATGACTCATAAACTAAATGAAGATCCATCCTTCATGCCTTTCAAGCAGAAGAAAAGAAAACAAGGACCATTCAAGAACCAAGTGATTGACAAAGAAATACAGAAACTCTTAAAGATTGGTTCAATACGAGAGGTAACGTACCCTAACTGGCTAGCTAACATTGTGGTAGTACCTAAAAAGAATGGAAAAGGGAGAGTATGCGTAAATTATACTAACTTAAATAAAGCATGCCCCAAAGATTCATTCCCATTACCATATATAGATCAAATGATTGATGCCACCGCGGGTCATGAATTGTTAAGCTTTCTAGATGCATATTATGGTTATAATCAGATTAAAATGGATCCCTCAGACGAGGAAAAACCTCTGTTATTACAAGCAGGGGGACTTATTGTTATAAAGTCATGACTTTTGGCTTAAAAAACACTGCAGCCACATATCAAAGGCTAGTGACCAAGATGTTCCAAGAACATCCGGGAAAAACAATGGAAGTTTACATTGATGACATGCTGGTAAAATCAACAGGGGTGGAAACTATTTCCAGAAACTCATCTATTACCTTTGACATTTTACGCAAGTATAATATGAAGCTGAATCTAGAAAAATACGCTTTTGGTGTAGAATCAGGTAAATTCTTGGGTTTCCTTGTATCAAACAGGGGAATAGAGGTAAATCCTGATCAAATTAAAGCTATAGAAGAAATACTTGATGTAATTATAAATAAAAAAGAAGTTCAAATACTAACAGGAAGAATTGCAGCCTTAGGAAGATTTATTTCCAAATCTTCCGAGAAAAGTTTCAAATTCTTTGCAGTTCTCAAAAATCAAAATCGGTTCGAATGGACTGAAGAATGTCAACAGGCTCTCAAAGACCTAAAGGCTTATCTATCAAAACCCCTGTTACTGTCAAAGCCGAAGGAGGGGGAGCGGCTATACGTCTACCTTGCTGTCTCGGAAATTGCTGTAAGTGCAGTATTGGTAAGGGAGAATAAAGGTAAACAATCTCCTATTTTTTATGTAAGCAAGACATTACT
>ML390985.1:14178-36127 GCA_005239525.1 Nicotiana knightiana
GAATCAGGTAAATTCTTGGGTTTCCTTGTATCAAACAGGGGAATAGAGGTAAATCCTGATCAAATTAAAGCTATAGAAGAAATACTTGATGTAATTATAAATAAAAAAGAAGTTCAAATACTAACAGGAAGAATTGCAGCCTTAGGAAGATTTATTTCCAAATCTTCCGAGAAAAGTTTCAAATTCTTTGCAGTTCTCAAAAAGCAAAATCGGTTCGAATGGACTGAAGAATGTCAACAGGCTCTCAAAGACCTAAAGGCTTATCTATCAAAACCCCTGTTACTGTCAAAGCCGAAGGAGGGGGAGCGGCTATACGTCTACCTTGCTGTCTCGGAAATTGCTGTAAGTGCAGTATTGGTAAGGGAGAATAAAGGTAAACAATCTCCTTTTATTATGTAATCAAGACATTACTAGATGCTGAAACTAGATTTCCACATCTAGAAAAGTTAGCCTTAGCTCTAATCATGGCATCTAGAAAATTAAGGCCATACTTTCAATGTCATCCAATCACAGTAATGACCTCGTATCCATTAAGAAACATACTGCATAAACAAGAACTATCAGGAAGATTAGCCAAGTGGGCCATAGAATTAAGTGAGCATGAAGTAATATATCAGCCTAGGACTGCAATCAAGTCTCAAATATTAGCTGATTTTGTCGCTGTTATTAGTAATAACATTGTCCATGAAGTGGAAAAAGAGTTACAACTCTTCAACGGTGTTAATCTGGGTCTATGGACCCTATTTACCGATAGTTCTTCCAATATAAAAGGTGCAGGCTTAGGCATATTCTTAATATCACCCACAAATGAAAAGACACGGCAGGCTATTAAATGTTATCTTATAACTAACAACGAAGCAGCGTACGAAGTTGTTATTGCAGGATTAGAACTTGCACGAGAGCTTTCAATCGAGCAAATTGTGATCAAAAGCGATTCCCAACTGGTAGTAAATCAGATGCAGGGGACTTACATCGCTCGAGAGACTCGGATGCTACAATATCTGGAAAAGGCACGAGAGCTCGTGAGACAATTCAAAACATGGAAGGTAGTACAAATACCTAAAGAGGAAAATGTAGAAGAAGATGTATTAGCTAACCTCGCAGCAGTCACGAAAGTAACAAACAAGGACAATGCAACTGTTGTTCATCTATTCCATTCAGCGATCGACCAGGATAGAAATGAGGTAACTTTCAACAATTTAACCTGGGATTGGAGAAACGAAATCCAAAATTTTTTATAGAATGGCATCGTACCTGAAGACAAGAAAACAACTCAAGAACTTCGCCGCAAACCTGCACGGTACTACCTCATTCTGTCACGCCCCAAAACCGAGGGACGAGACCGGTACATAACTGGGTGAACTCGGTCAAGCGGACTTGGATTGCCTTTCCTACCCAACGCATTTCCCCCGTGTATACAATGCACCATGTTCCCTATGAAATAACAATTTAGAATGTAAGAGTGGGTTTACAAACTTAAGTTCATTTCTCTTTTAGCATTTCACAATTGATTCCCAAAACATACACCATACATACATAACTTTTAAATACGGACCACGATTATGAATACGTACAGTTACTACCCAAAATACATATATACACCCACATCTTGTCTACGGAGCCTCTACGAATACTAGGAGTTTATACAATACGTGCCGGCAACAAGGCCCCGGCTATACCTTACAATACATAACAGATTCAAAAGAGATGGCATGAATTTCACACGGCCCCGGGAGGAAGTGGGGATCACCAGTACTGCTGAAAAATGAAGAGGAGGCACCACTAATGGCGAACTGAGCTACCTGCTATTGAACCACTTACATCCATATAAAAAAAGTAGCGCCCCCGGCAAAAGGGACGTTAGTACCATTGAATAGTACTAGATGTATAAACAAACTTTACTCTATGTAAAATCAAACAATACACATATATGAGGCAGTTAAATAAACCCCAACAAATATTGCACAGAGATACAGAGAATCACAAATGAGGTTTCCACAGTTTCTTATTTCAATCGTTTCCCCTGTTACGGTACGCAACCCGATCCCACCTTACAATCACATTACACCCTTATTACTTCTGTTGCGGTGTGCAACCCGATCCCACCTTACATTTCTGTTGCGGCGTGCAACCCGATCCCACCTTACAATCACATCACACCCTTATTACTTCTTTTGCAACGTGCAACCCGATCCCACCTTACATTTCTGTTGCGGCGTGCAACCACATCCCAGCTTACAATTACATCACGCCCTTATTACTTCTGTTGCGGCGTGCAACCCGATCCCACCTTACAATCACATCACACCCTTATTACTTCTGTTGCGGCGTGCAACCCGATCCCACCTTACCATCACATTTCATAGCAAACAATAAAAACCCACAATTTTAAATCACAAGGCTTCATATCATCAAGAGTACAACTTCATAACACCCAAACAATCATGTGTTCACAATAGTCTTTATCACCCATTAATTCAACCACAAAGATACTCATCAACAAGAATATAAATTCATTACAACCCACAATCCATATGAAGTTAAGCCATAATAAACCTTGCAACAATGATTCATATACAATATTTCCATGGTCATTTAGTTCAATTAGATCAATTCACAACTCTCTTTCATCACTTGTTACAAAGCCCTTATCACTTAGATATATTTACACATTTGAGTTTGTTATCTTCCTTTCATACCAACATACTCAAGCATTTAACGATCTTGCACATGTTAGGGTACTCACATAGAAGTTACCTTTCACAATTTCAATTATAACGATAGTCGACTAAGAAAATCAGAGACTGAAATCTCACACCTCAACACAACCGCGCAATCAATTCACATATACTCAGCAAGAAACTCATACCAAATGTTTGGACACCAACAATGTGACTCTACAAAGATTAAAGTTAGCCATAAATACCTCGAGTCGTCCCCTTTCTAATTTCTATCACAATTCACCGGACTGTCTAGCACTGTCAATCTATTCCACAATGTGACATATTTCACTTAGAATTAGGAATCTTGTACTCAATTGAGCATTTTATCAAACACTATGTGACCCCTTAGACTACTAACCCCCTTTTGAGAATAATTACCCGAACTTATTTTTCCCTTTACTAGATTACGGGGTTTAACTCACATGCATGCAAGGTTTCACTTTTTATTTTCAAGAACCGACCTATATGTGTTTTATTCTTGCACAAAATCTGATAAATTGGGGGAAATGGGGTGAAGACTTACCTCTTTGAGTGAAGAAAATGACAATAACTCGATAATTTTTGGGCTTGAGTGATTTTGGAAAAATCAAATTTAATGATGTTGAAACATTCTCTCTTAAGAACTCTCTTCTTCTCTCTCTATTTTTGGTCAGAAAATCGTTAAAAATGAAGGGAAGGGGTGTTTTATAAAACAGGGGGTCGGGTCTTAAATTTAGAAAATAGGAGCCCCGACACAGAGATGCGGTGATCACATTCCTGCTATGCGGTTCGCATTCCTATCGCATAGTTGGCCTTCAAATGGCCAAAACGGGAATCACACTGCCCAAGTATGCGACCATTATGCGGTCTGCATACCTGTTATGCGATAGCAAAGTGCGCCGCATAACCTCCCTCGCATGGGGCAAGAATGCGGCAACTATGCGGCCCGCATTCGTGAAATGTGAACGCATTCTAGGCTGCATAACTGTCCTCAAAATGGACAGGAAACTGTCTAGGTATGCGACCACTATGCGGTCCGCATACCTGTTATACGATCGCATAGTGCGTCGCATAACGCGCAATTTCTAGAAAATTTAATCTTTCAAGTTCTGGGATACTTTTTACTCAAAATAGGACCGTTTTAAAAATTTCTACAGTTATAACAGCATAGGGACCTATTCGGGCATTATTTTAGACATAGAAATTTTACGGGTCTTTACACATTCGCAACTCGTTATATATCAAAATGCCTCGGATCTAACCAAATGGAGTTTGTGATGAAAGAAGTCCACGAAGGACATTGTGGAAATCACTCAGGGGTGAGATCCTTAGTGAAAACCTTAATCAGAGCTGGATATTATTAGCCTAAGATGGAAGAAGAGGCCGAGGACTTCGTATCCAAATGCGACAGATGCCAAAGGTTTGCCAATAACATGCATCGACCAGTGGGATTATTGCATCCAATAATATCCCCATGGCCCTTCATGAAATGGGGGATGTACATAGTGGGACCTCTTCCCACAGCTAAAGGACAAGTACGATTTTTGCTCGTACTAACCGACTATTTTACAAAATGGGTAGAGGCAGAAGCGTTCAAACAGGTGCGAGAAAAGGAAGTTAAAAGTTTCTTATGGAGAAACATAATATGCTGCTTTGGGATACCAAAAGAGATCGTGTGTGATAATGGCCCAAAATTCATAGGCTCGTAAATGATAGAATTCTTCGAAAGCTGGCAAATTAAACGGATCACTTCAATGCCATACCATCCCGTGGCTAACGGTCAGGCTGAGTCAACGAATAAAGTCATCATCAACAATCTAAAGAAGCGGCTAGATAGAGCTAAAGGAAACTGGCCTGATGAGTTACCAGCGGTACTATGGGCATACAGAACAACTTCAAAAACAACCACGGGAGAAACTCCGTTCGCGCTTGTCTATGGCTCAGAAGACTTAATACCTGTAGAGATTGGAAAACCAAGCTTAAGGCTTACAACAGCCACGGAGGAAGCAAACGACGACGAAATGAGGACAAATCTGGACCTGCTCGAACCACAGAGAGAAGCAGCACTGATACGGATGGCATCTCAAAAACAAATCATAGATAGTTATTACAACCGTAAAGTTCATCTCAGGTACTTCAAGATTGGGAACTTCATCCTCAAAAATGTCTTTCAATCAACGAAAGAAGCAGGCGCAGGAAAGCTAAATCCAAACTGGGAAGACCCTACAAAATCCGAGGTATAGTTGGGAAGGGCGCCTACGAGTTGGAAGCTATGGACGACAGAATCCTACCAATAAGTTGGAATGCCATTCACTTGAAGAAGTACTACTTTTACGGAAAAGAAGTCCCCCGGTCAAGTATCACACGTTCGATTTTATGTTGAACATTTAAAATTTTACTAACCTTTTTAGATGATAGGCATAAATCTAACCCATCACCAGATGATAATATTAGACCTGCAAAGACGCGAGGAAATAACTAAATTCCAGTCTAGGGTTACACTTTCTGATGGACATTTTAAAGGGTTAAGCAGCCATCATCTAAAAACTATATACCTTCGAGTTCCGTATGTCTTTCCTTTTCAGGAAAAGGACCACAAGGAAGGAATAGTCAAGTGCTCGAGATTTCATTCTTCAAATCTCAAACACTTGGGGGACTATACAGTATGGGAGGCAAAGACGAAGCAAAAAATACTATCAAAAAGTCAAAGCTCGAGCTTGAAGATCCATCTATCCAACAAGTCAAGTGATATAAGCAAAATCGAAAGAGCTAAAGACTCAAACACAAAGCCTAATCCAAAAAACCTTCGAACATGTTCAGGTTAAAAGGCAAAATGTTAGATACGAGGAAGAAATGCGCATCTTTGTACTTATTCAAAACAGTTATGGATAAAAGATCATCATCATTATACTCATTCAAAACTGTTGTAACTAAAAACAGTTACGAAATCTTTATACTCATATAGAAAACTGTTATCAAATAAAACAGTTACAGATGAAAGATCAAAATCCTTGTACTTGTTCAAAAAACTATTATCAAATAAAATAGTTACGGATGTAAGAGCATTTCCTTCATGCTTATTGAAACTGTTGTCAACAAAAACAGTTACGGGTGAAAACCCCAACTTGAATAAAAACTGTTACGAACGAAAAACAATTGCTCTCTTGTATTAACTCGAAAAAATTGTTACATACGGAAAACAATTACAAAATACAAGTGTATATCAAATCTGTTAAAAGAAAACAATTTCAACATGAGTTTTAGTCGATAATCAAACACATGTAAAATGTTGTGAAAGTCCAAACAAAAAACTTTCCTCGAAAACATTCTTAAACATGTGAAAAGTTCCTATCACTCTATTGCTTTATTACACCTTTATGAAGTTGAGATGTCTTCTTCATTAAGTGTCGATCAGAAAGGGCTCTCTTTCACAAATTATGTCTACTACAAAAAGGCACACATTTTAGATGACACCGTGCCAATTACGAAAAGGTGCGATTAATCTAAAGCATTCTACATGCAAAACTCAGAGGTAAAACTAAAACCTCAAAAAATAAAGCATGCAAAAGACTTAAGGAGTAGAATAGAAACTCAGCTACTTGTATTAATATATTAAAACGGCTAAGTAAAAAACTAAGTATTAACTTATACTTAGCCGTATAGATTTTTTTTTATTTATACATTGAGGTGCCCCTACGTTGTCATTTGGGGACTTTAAAGAGATCCAAATTTAACCCCGATGGGACTGGGGGTAACCACCAATTGATACAAAGATAAAAAAAGGGTGAATCAACATCTTAGTCTTCTTGAGGAGGGGGATTGACTTCTTCATCAGCAGAAGGAGTAAGAGCAGCTTGGGACGAAGAGGCTCGGACATCAAGAGTCTCACCTTCAGGTGGGGAAAGATTCAAACCTTGTTGATCCTTTTCCATGGCCTCCTTGATTTTAACAATTTCAGCGTTAAGGTCAAAATATCCCGACTCATTTCCGTCAATGTATCGAGGCGAGAATTCATGTACGCCCCACTAACATCGACAGCTGCCGCCTCTTCGAGAATTTCATAATCTCTCTCCCATATCTGAAGCTCAGCTCTTTACCCTTCCTTCTCAACTTCAACAGCTTCATGGGCAGCCCTCAAAGGTACAATTGAATCCTCCAGATATTGGATTTTTCCTAAAGCAACGCGAAGATCCTCCTAAGTATGGGTGAGTGACTGCACAAGCTCACCTGAGTATTCCTCCTTCTGCTCTAGCAAGGCTTTCAAGCACCTAACTTCTTCTGAGGCATGGGATAATTTCTCAACAAACGAAGACTCAAGAATGCTCTTGTCTTTTTCAGCTTGGTTAGAAGAAGCCTTCTCCACTACCAACTCCGCAGCCACAACTCTCATTTGCCGCTCCAAGGTACTCTTTTCTTCTTCTAAGGCTTCCATGTCGAGCCTCAGGCTTTCATATTGCCCCTTCCAATTCCCTGCTTCAGCATGCCACTCCTTTAGCTCTTGCTCCGTCTTAGAAATCCTCTTCATGAGTTTTGTGCCTATGAGATTGATCTACAAAAACACAATTAATTAGATATGGTAATTACATGTATAAGAATGAGATACAAAAGAATGAATGTTACCTTCAAAGAGGAATGCACAACCTCATTAGCCCAGGTAAGAGAACTATGACTATCTAGCTTGGTCCTCTCTGTTGGGCCAATCAAAGGCTTCAGCCACACTTCGGGTTGGCCGGATTTCTTAAAAAGGCTCCCATCAGCAAGAACCTCAATTAGCACTTGCCCCATCTCCCTGCTGGAAGACCGTACTTCTCTAACAGGAGGCACGAAAGAAGGCTGAGATGAAGGAGCCACGGGCAATGAAATTTGTGGAGCTGAAGAAGTCTCAGGCACGGAAACTTGAGGAGCTGAGAAAGCCACGGGCAAGGCAGCAATGGGAGCAGAAATGGCCAAAGGAGCAGAGGAAATATCCGGAACAGATGAAGAGATTTCTCTAAAGGAGGGAGCAAAAACAGCCAAAGGAGCCTCATTAACAACAGGGCCAAAACCTTCGTGGAATATATGATCCACAGAATCATGTGCAAGAGAAGAAGAACAATCCCCGGGGGTAGAAGGTCTGACATCAGGTACGGAAGACACTGCCACGGGTGTAGACTCATCGTCTAAGACCACTCTTCATCTATGTGACATGTGCACCAAAATGCCCCCTCTTCTTCTTCTTCTTCTAAGGTCCTAGACCCACCAACTTTCCTCTTGGAAGAAGAGGAACTAGTAATAATATCCTGGGCCTGAGCCAAAGACATCTTCGGAATGGATGAAGCAGACATCCGCCGAGTAGAAAACCCTGTCAAAAGAAAAAAGGTTAAACAAACGAAGAAAAAGAAGCTCGAGTAAGGAAAAGAAGCGAAAACAAAATTTTCACTTACCGTGAGTCTTCACTTTCCAACCGTACTTCCTGGAGAAGTACTTCCAAGATCTTTCCTCCAATGGAGCAACCGATAACATCTTTTCTACCCAATCACGGATACCAGAGACATTCTCAACAGTACCCATGATTGCTGAAAGAGGAAGAAAGTAGCTACGGTGTTAATAAAACACTTAAAGCAAAGAGAAAAAAAATAACAAATGTGAGCTAAAATGTACTCACGTGCGTGATTCCACTTCTCAGGGAAGGGAAGATTTTTCTCGCCCACTAAACCAGCAGTGGGCACAACAACGTACCGAAGGTACCAACCTCTATCCTTCTCATCATCAGGTGTTACCAACACTCTTTTTCTCCTAGCAGCCAGAGTGAAAACCCCTTGACGAAATAAGGTAGGAGAATAAAGATGAATGAGGTGAGTAAAGGTAAAAGGAACCAAGGCTAAAGAATCTAAACATCTAAGACACGTGACAACCCACCACACAAGAGGACCAACTTGTCCTAAGCAAATGTTGAAGAAACGACAAAATTCAATGATGACTGGATCAATAGGAGGTCTAAAACCTAGAGTAAAAGGGTAAGTGTAAACAAAAGAATGCTTCGTCTTGTAAGACGTTATTCTTCGATTGCTATTCGGAATAACAATGGGAAAATCAGACTCCCAAGAACATTCCCTACGAATAAGGGGAATCAAAACTTCGGTAATAAGAGTGGGATACCTATGAACACTATCAAGGGATAACGACTGATCTACAAGAACCTGCTATCCCTAGTGAAGGTAAACTCAGCAGGAATGATTTCATCAGCTCGTGGTTCGCGTAGGGGTTTGTGATGTTCTATACCCCTGGACAAAAACCTGTAAACCCTAGATATTGGAGAGACTAAAGACCTAGCAGAAGGAGGGGAAACAACCTGGGAAGAAGAAGAGCCTCTCGAAGGAGTAGAGCCTAAATTCCTCAGTCTACCACCCCTCCGACTCCGAGTCGGAGCAGAAGAGGGTGTCAATTCATCAACGTTTATAACTCTCTTAGATTGATTTGAAGAAGGCATATCTACAAAGGCAAAGAAAAAAGCTCTTTAAAGGAAAAAGGGGTATTTATACTCGAAGACAACCGTAAAAAAAAGGAAAAACAAAAGCAATGATGAGAAAACCATAATTGAAGATGTCACTTCGTGACTGATGCAACCGCAAGAAATCCCTAAAAGACGCTGAACAATTGAAAAACCAACCTAAGAATGCCACGTGGCATAAGTATTAAAGGGAACTGACAAACAACGCTTATGTATAGGAAAAGATGCAATGATTCGAGTGAAGTGGCGGTAAAATATTCCCGCCATAAATGAGTATACACTTACCAAATATTATTTGATAAATATATGGTAAGTGGGGGGGACTATCTGTATTGGTAAAAAAGAGCTCCACACGTGTAATAAATCTTGATGACTCAGTAATCTACGTGGAGCGATGAAGACACGACAGCTGCACGGGACCCTATGAAGAGGTATGAGGCAAAGAGGCATGACAAATCACACCCATGGGTTAATTAGCTACGGAAGTCTCAACCTGATTGAGAAAATGAAGAGACACGGTCAAAAGTGTATTTGGGCAGAATAAAGGGCAGATTCAGAGATCTTCAAATTAGAGATCCATACGTTACACAACATTCACGCAACAGTTACGGTTGATTCATTGTAATATTACATTAGAGTCATAATTAGGCATTAATTCTCAATCACCGAAAAGGGCAGACGTTATATTATGAAATTCCCTATATAAAGGAGAAAAATATAACCTGTAAAGAGAGAAAAAAAACATTGGAACTACTATTGCAATATACTTACTTTTTGTGCATCTTATTACTTTCCATTTACGAGTTTACCTACCATTATAATCTTATTCTTTGGTTATCAGAAACCCGTGTTCTTCTTAGAATAGCTTTGGGCAAAGAATCCAATTCTTTGGTTAAACAAGCTCGTGAGACAATTCAAAACATGGAAGGTAATACAAATACCTAGAGAGGAAAATGCAAAAGCATATGCATTAGCTAATCTCGCAGCAGTCACGGAAGTAACAAAAAAAGACAATGCAATTGTCGTTCATCTATTCCATTCAGCGATCGACCAGGACAGAAATGAGGTAACTTTAAACAATTTAACCTGGGATTGGAGAAACGAAATCTTAAATTTTTTGAAGAATGGCACCGTACCTGAAGACAAGAAAACAGCTCAAGCACTTCGCCACAAAGCGGTATTGCCTCATTCGCAACTCATTTTATCGCAAGATGTTCGGAGGACCCGTAGAAAAATGCCACGGACCTAACAAAACGGAGTTCGTGATAAAAGAAGTCCACGAAGGACACTGTGGAAATCACTCAGGGGAGAGATCCTTGGTAAAAACCCTAATGAGAGCTGGATACTATTGGCCTAAGATGGAAGAAGAGGCCGAGAACTTCGTATCAAATGCGGCAGATGCCAAAGGTTTGCCAATAACATGCATCGACCAGCGGAATTATTGCATCCAATAATATCCCCATGGCCCTTCATGAAATGGGGTATGGACATAGTGGGACCTCTTCCCACAGCTAAAGGACAGGTACGGTTTTTACTCGTGCTAACCGACTATTTTACAAAATGGGTAGAGGCAGAAGCATTCAAACAGGTTCGAGAAAAGGAAGTTAAAAGCTTCTTATGGCGAAACATAATATGCCTCTTTGGGATACCAAAGGAGATCGTGTGTGATAATGGCCTACAATTCATACGCTCGGAAATCACAGAATTCTTCGAAAGCTGGTAAATCAAATGGATCACTTCAATGCCATACCACCCCGTGGATAATGGTCAAGCTGAGTCAACGAATAAAGTCATCATCAACAATCTAAAGAAGCGGCTAGATAAAGCCAAAGTAAATTGTCCTGATGAGTTACCAGCGGTACTATGGGCATACAGAACAACTTCAAAAATAGCCACGGGAGAAACTCTGTTTGCACTTGTCTATAGCTCAAATGCCTTAATACCTATGGAGATTAGCGAACCAAGCATAAGGTTTACAACAACCATGGAGGAAGCAAACGACGACGAATTGAAGACCAATCTGGACCTGCTCGAACCACGGAGAGAAGCAGCACTAATACGAATGGCAGCTCAAAAACAAATCATAGAGCGTTATTACAACCATAAAGCTCATCTCAGATACTTCAAGATTGGGGAATTCGTCCTCAAAAAAGTCTTTCAATCAACGAAAGAAGCAGGCGCAGGAAAGCTAAGTCCAAAGTGGGAAGGACCCTTCAAATTTCGAGGCATAGCTGGGAGGGGCGCCTATAAGCTGGAAGCTATGGACGGTAGAATCCTACCAACAAGTTGGAATGCCATCCACTTGAAGAAGTACTACTTCTAAGGAAAATAAGTATCCCCGGTCAGGTATCACACGTTAGAATTTATTTTGAACATTTAAAATTTTACTAAACTTTTTAGATGATAGGCATAAAGCTAACCCATCACCAGATGATAATATTAGACCTGCAAAGACGTGGGGAAGTAATTGATTCCCGGTCTAGGGTTACACTTTCTGATGGACGTTTTAAAGGGTTAAGCAGTCATCATATAAAAACTATATACCTTCGAGTCCCATATATTTTTCCTTTTCAGGAAAAGGACCACAAGGAAGGAATAGTCAAGTGCTCGAGATTTCATTCTTCAAAGCTCAAACACTTGGGGGACTATACAGTATGGAAGGCAAAGACGAAGCAAAAAAGACTATCAAAAAGTCAAAGCTCGAGCCTGAAGATCCATCTACCCAACAAGTCAAGTGATACGAGCAAAATCGAAAGAGCCAAAGACTCAAACACAAAGCCTAATCCAAAAAACCTTCAAAAATGTCTCGGTTAAAAGGCAAAATGTTAGCTACGAGGAAGAAATGCGTATCTTTGTACTTATTCAAAAGAAAGACTGTTGTAACCAAAAACATTTATGGATAAAAGATAATCATCATTGTACTCATTCAAAACTGTTGTAACTAAAAACAGTTACGAAATCTTTATACTCATATAGAAAACTGTTATCAAATAAAACAGTTATGGATGAAAGATCAAAATCCTTGTACTTGTTCAAAAAACTATTATCAAATAAAACAATTACGAATGTAAGAGCATTTCTCTCATGCTTATTGAAAACATTTGACAACAAAAATAGTTACGGGTGAAAACCCAACTTGAATAAAAACTTTTACGAATGAAAAACAGATGCTCTCTTGTTTTAGCTCGAAAAAACTGTTACATACAAAAAACATTTACGAAATACAAGTGTATATCAAATCTGTTAAAAGAAAACAGTTGCAACACATGAGTTTTAGACGATAATCAAACACATGTAAAATTTTGTGGAAGTTCGAACAAAAAACTTTCCTCATAAACATTCTTAAACATGTGAAAAATTCCTATCACTATATTGCCTTACTACACCTTTATGAAGTTGAGACGTCTTCTTCATTAAGTGTCGATCAAAAAGGGCCCTCTTTCATAAATTATGCCTACTACAAAAAGGCACACATTTTATATGACACCGTGCCTATTACGAAAAGGTGCGAGTAATCTAAAGCATTCAATATGCAAAACTCAGAGGTAAAACTAAAAACTCGAAAAATAAAGCATGCAAAAGACTTAAAGAGTAGAACAGAAACTCAATAACAAAAGTCATTAAGGTTACCCTAAGTTGTCAGTTGGGGAGTTTAAAAGATCCAAACTTACCCCCGATGGAGCTGGGGGTAACCACCAATCAAACAAAAAAAAAAGTCGGAGAACCAACATCTTAATTGTCTTGAGGAGGGGGATCGACTTCTTCACCGGCAGAGGGAGCAGGAACAACTGGAGACGAGGGGAACTAAACCTTCGGTAATAAGGGTAGGGTACCTATAAGCAATATCAAGGTATAATGACCGATCAACAAGGACCTGACTATCCCTATAGAAGGTAAACTCAGCAGGAATGATTTCATCCACTTGTGGTTCGCGTACGGGTTCATGATATTCTCTACTCCTAGACGAAGATCTAGAAGCCCTAGCTCTTGTAGAAAATAAAGACCTAGCAGAAGGAGGGGAAGTAATCTTGAAAGAAGAAGAGCCTCTTAAAGGAGTAGAGCCTAAACTCCTCAGTCTACCACCTCTCTGGCTCCACGTCGGAGCAGAAGAAGGGGTCAAATCATCCACATTTATCACTCCTTTAGGTTGCTTCGATGAAGACATATTTACGAAGACAAGGGAAAACTCTTTACAAATAAAGAATACAAGTTAGAAGTTTTTCGTGGAAGTAAAGAAAAGAAAAGAAGTATTTATACTTGAAGATAACTGCAAAAAGCCCTAAAAGGCGCCGAGTAACTGCAGAACCAATCCAGTGAAACACGTGGCTTGAGCATTAAATAGAAGTGACAAGAAACGCCTCTGTTCAGAAAAGGATACAATGTTTCGAGATGAAGCGGAGGCAAAATATTCCCGCCATAAATGCGTATCCACTTACCAAATATTAATCGATAAATAAATGGTAAGTGGGGGACTATCTGTATTGGTAAAAAAGATATTCACACGCATAATAATTTCCGATGACTCAGCCGGCTACGTGGATCAAGGAAAACATGTCAACTAGACATGATTCAATAAAGAGGTGAGCACCGAGGCACGACTCAATAAACCTACGGGGAAATCAGCTACGAGAAACTCACCTGATTGAGACAAAGAAGAGACACGGTTAGAATGAATCTGGACAGAGCTACGGGCAGATTCAGAGATCCTCAATTAATGACTCCCACGTTACACAACCTTCACACAATAGTTACGGTTAGTTTTTGTAACGTCCCATTAATGTAATAAATAGTCATTAATGAGCGATCGTTGTAAGAGGTAGACGTTATATTAAGAAATTCCCTATATAAGGGAAGAAAATATAACTTGTAAAGGCATCTGAACTACGAATACAATACATTTTACTTTTTTGTGCATCATATTATTTTTTATTTACTTACTCCTCTTTATTTATTATTTTTTCCAGTATTATCAGAAACCTGTGTTCATCCTAAAAATAGCTTTGGCCAAAGGATCTAATTCTTTGGTTAAACAGTGATATTCAACCATTCGCGGATATTACAACCTTCTGTTGGCCGTGTTCGATTATCCGAAGTCTTCCAGGATTTGGATCGATATCGACTCATGACCGGTATTTTCGAGGGCAGACAAGGTTCCCCCTGATCCTGACTCAATGAGACCTTTGCTTCGATCTTGATCCTTCACAATCACCTTCGAGCTCGTTATGCCCTAATAGAGGTCGGAGTGTATCATGAGCTTGGTTTCTACCTATATACAGATAGTCCCCTCGTTTTTTAGAGAGCAAGTTGATGAGAAACAACACGAGAACCCTGATTCCTTCTTCAATACGCCATGACATAAACGAGAAAAGGGCCAAAACATCTCGTTAGTCATGTCATAATGGCATTAAATGCATGTCAGTCACCGGTTGGCTGTCCATGGAGGCAAAACGTCGCGAAGCCACTATAAATAGCCCCTCTTTTGTTCATTTTTTACTTTACACCCAACCGTCTACCCTCGTACCCTCAGGATTTCACTACTCCTTTTCACATTCAAACATTTTTACCTCTGTTATTCGAGATCCCTTTGACATTTTTACTCATCATCCACTCAAGCCAACACATATGAGCTTCCATCTTTCAAGATTTCTCTATCTCATTCAAGCTTTCCCCTATAACAATGGCAAAAATGTCAAAAAAAGTTTCCCCAAAAGGTCGGTTCCCAAACGAGTGCCGGAACCAACAAAACCACTTTCGATGTGGTCGACCTCGGGAAATCCGTTGCTAACTTGGTTACCGATGAACCGACTCCTGAACCTCCGATGAACATGTTCAGCCCCGGGGGTTGCTCGATCGCTGACGACTTCAAGGTCGAGAATCCTTCTTTGATACAAGGTTGGCGTGAGGATTCCTCGAGATATATTTTCTGAATAACCGAAGAGGACCTTCCCACGGTCCGAAAAGATTGCAACTGGGCCGACAAGGACACAGTGATCTCCGACTCCGAAGAGGCCATTACAACCCATGTCGAGGGATACCTAAGTGTCTAAAATTATTCCTTTATGTTGGGCCCAGTGGATACGGTCATCTTGGACTTCTTCAAGAGCTATGAGGTATGTCTCAACCAAATTCACCTTTCACTATGGAGGATTGTGATCCTCCTCCGATTTCTTATGGATAAAATCGATTCGTGCACCTTCACCATCGATCATCTGCTCCCCGAATCTTGCAAGGGGGACTAATAAAGCTTGTCCACCAGTCCAGAAAAGCCCCATTTTTTAGTATCAATTAGGATCAGGATCGAGGTTGGAAGGGTCGTTTTGTCCGGGTGAGGACCTTGGATTTGATTCCGTCTTAATTCAGTCATTCCCCGAGAAGTGGAATGCATCATGTAAGTAAAACTTTCTCTCGAATGTTGATTCCTTGTTCATCTCTCTTTTTCTCATTGGTATATGTGGCGGTGAAACTGTCGCCTGAGTTCCAAATGTTGTCCCTTGACTCAAGGAGTGGCTCGAAGGTATTGTCTCACATATGCCCTACTTCGAGTGCTCGTGGCGCAAACTCTCGAAGGGCCGTTGGGAGGCCCGTTCCCATGGTTATATTCTTTTACCAAGTAGGTTTTGTTAGGCTTCTTCTCTCAGCATTACGTTCTTATTATTTTTTCTTTACTTTCCTTTTGTAGGTTTGCCTAAGATCCTCGAGCTTAGGCTCTCATTGGGGATGAGGACCTACCTGCCGATTCTTCCATTTCGGGACAGCCCAGAGCCGCAGTAGGGGAGAAGAAAATAAAAAGGTCCTCGAGTTCACCGAGCTCGGAGAAAACAAAAATGAGAAGGAGGTTGGTACTTAAGCCAAAGGAAACCTCGATCTCCCGAGTGCTTGAATCGGAATCACTCATCCGGCTTAGAGACGAGCCCGAAGAAGATGACATCTTCATGGCCCATGTTCCATCTATCCCCGAGGAACAGATGGCACCCGAGGGGGAAATGACGGAAGTGAATCCCTCTCAATTTCGTGTGGCTGATGCCGAAGTAAGGGCCGAGGACTTGCGAGATGTCGGCCCTGCCCCACCCCGCATTATTGATATTTCGGGATCGCCTTCGTCACAGAATCAATGTTTGATGAAGCCTGAATGATGAAGGAGCGATCCCACGAAAAGGTCCATGGGGTGGATGATTCCTTCCGAGGCTTTTCTGACGGTATAAACTCATCCGCCTAGGAGGATTTCACTGGGTTGGGTAACTTGGAGGTTCTAAGGAAAATTCCACCTTTGGAAGCTGGCGGGTCGAGCTCGAGCCCAAGATTGACCAATCTATTCCCTGCTTCGAGCACTGATCCTGTTCGGAAGCGGATTGTCATTATCACCATTCTAGAGGATGCCCGATTCCTTCCCCCCCCCCCCCTGAAGAAGAACATGAAAAATGAACGAGGTAGATGTTCTATGCTTGTTCAACGAAGCACAACAGGCCCTGAATCGGGTAATTCTTGACAACTCTCAATAATTCTAATACCTCTTCTAATATTTGAGCTGATTGTTGATAATTCTAATATCCCTTCTCGTATTTGCAAGCCTCAATGCTCCACCATGAAACCTTCCTCCGGTACCGGGATGAGCTGAGCCAACTCGAGGTAGAAATCAAAGAGCTTGCCGAGAAAAGAGGTATGTATATACTTCTCAGCGAGCAACGTGAGGGAGAAGTCAAGATCCTCCGAGCCTCGAGTTGGATGCGGCTCAGAAAGAACGCTTAGAACAAGTAAAAATCTTTGAAGTTAGTGATGATGAGCTAGACACGATGTCTAACAGTCAAAATCCACAGGTCCAACAGAAGATTGATCATGTCGATCAGCTTTGTGCTGAGATGGATGAAGTCAAGGCCATGGCCGAGGAGTAGAAGGGAAAGATGGACCGATTGGCTTCGAAAAAGGAGACTGCCTGGGAGCAACTGGCCTCGGCAGAGGCCTAACTTCGGTCGGTGTAGGAGAAAGCTGAGATCCGATCCCGAAAAATTGAATACCTCTAGTCTCAACTGAGCTCAGATGTTGCCGCACGAGATATCCTTGTCAAGGAGCTTGAAGTAGCCAAGTCAGCGGTGAAAATGACTAGGGCTGACACTAAAGAGATGGTGGCCTAGTATAAAGTCGATGCTGAGACAGCTCAGTAACGCCTACATGTCGTTGTCAAATATGTGAAGTGGTAGTCCCGGAGGGAGGCTCTCGAGGAGGTTCATTCCTGGGGGTTCGATTTATTGGCCGAGCTTGAAGATGTTAAAAGACTCAAGGTCGAGGCTAAGAAGTTCGCGTACCTTGAGGATGAGGGAGATTCCGAGGGTTCGGGCAGATCCGAGGATGGGGAAGACCCTGATGGCCCGGGTAACAAGGCGGGCTCCAGCGAGGATCAGGATTCTTAGGTGTTGTAGATTTCGCTTTTGTACTTTTGCATTTTGTTGAGGCAGTTTGGCCTTTTCAAAAATTTATGTATGTATATAAGGCTTTTTCCCTTCGGTAAATTTCGAGTCTGTTTGTTATTGATTTTTTCTTTATGATTGCAAAGGTCTCGGATGCCTTAGCACGTAATAATTAAGTCTTATTCGGAGGTTCGAACAATGTTCGTTCAGAATATTATTTTGCTTAAGACTCGAGGGGACTTGTTTGACTAGTATAAGAGCTTCGCCACCACAGATCAACGAGAACAGGGTGGCCCCGGTACTGGATTTTGAGGTTGTACGATATTCCCATAGAACTTCGGCAAGATTTCCTTCCATTTCTCTTTGGAGTCGGTCAACTTCTTTGTGAGGTTTTGGAGTATGGTTTTGTTTGTGTATTCTGCTACCCGTTTCCACTAGGGTGATAGGGCGTAGATAGGATCCTTTAGATCTTATGATCCTCAAAAAACTTGCTCACTTTACTGCCGATGAACTGCTTCCCATTGTCGCACACGATATCGGCCGACATTTTGAATCAGCGTATTATCTGGTCCCATATGAAAATAATGACTTCCTTCTCCCTGACTTTCTCAATTGCCTGAGCTTCAACCCCTTAGAAAAATAATCTGTCATAAATAAGATAAATTGAGCCTTACCGGGAACCTAGGGCAGGGGACTAACGATGTCCATTCCCCATTTACTGAACAAACAGGGTGATAAGACCGAATGCAGCAGCTCCCAAGCGGATGGATCATTGGAGCATGCCTCTGACATCCGTCACATTTTTGCACAAACTCCTTTGCGTATTTTTCCATATCACTCAAATAGTATCCGTCTTTGATTACCTTCCGAACCAACAACTCGGTGCACAAATGATTCCTGCAGGTTCCCTCGTGGACTTCCCTTAAAACCTACTCGGTGTCTCCCGGTCCTAGACATATGGCGAGTGGTCCATCTAATGTTCTTCTAAATAGAGTACCGTCTTTGGACAAGCTAAATCGGTACATCTTCGTACGCAGAGCTCTCGATACTTTAGGATCCAAGGGAAGTTTTTCGGTTATCAGGTAATCTATGTATTTATTTCTCCAGTCCCAAGTTAAGCTTGTTGAGTTTGTCTCGGCATGGCCTTCCTTTACTACCGATTTCATGAGTTGTACAACCATTCTCGAGTTAAATTCATCACCGTCGACCAACGCTCCCAAGTTAGCGAGAGCATTGGCTTCGATGTTTTGTTCCCGAGGTACATGTTGTAAAGTCCATTCCCTGAATCGATGTAATGTCACATGTAGCTTATCCGGGTATCTTCGCATTCGTTCCTATATGACTTCGAACGTTCCATTGACTTGGTTCACCACGAGAAGGGAATCGAACTTAGCTTCGATCACCTCGGCCCCCAGGCTTTTAACCAGTTCAAGACCTGCAATCATGGCCTCATACTTGATCTCGTTGTTAGTCAATTTTATAGTTCTAATAGATTGCCTAACTACATTACCCGTCGGCGACTTCAACACAATGCCAAGCCCGGACCCCTTTGCATTCGAGGCACCGTCCATAAAGAGGGTCCAGATTCCAGAAGAGGTCCCCGATTTCAACAACAACTCCTTCTCAACCTTAGGAATTAGGGTCGGCGTGAAGTCGGCCACAAAATCTGCAAAAGTTTGAGATTTGATAGCGGTTCGGTGTCGATATTCGATATCGTACCCGCTGATTTCCACGACCCGTTTGGCTAATCATCCCGAGAGCTCGGGTTTACGCATTATGTTTCTTAAAAGGTAAGTAGTCACAACACATATGGGATGTCATTGAAAATACGGTTCTAGCTTCCTAGAGGCGCTCCGCAAAGTGAGCGCCAATTTTTCTAGGTGAGGATACCTAGTTTCAGCCTCGCCTAGAGTTCTGCTAACATAGTAGATAGGAAATTGCGTACCTTCCTCTTCCCGGACTAGGACTCCACATACCACTACCTTGGATACTGCTAGGTACATGTACAGTTATTCGTTCTCCTTCGGAGTATGAAGAAAAGGTGGGCGCGAGAGGTACAGCTTGAGTTCCTACAAGGCCTGTTGGCACCTAGGTCCATGAGAAGTTATTCTTTTTCTTCAACAGTGAGAAGAAACGATGGCTCTTGTCGGAGGACCTTGAGATGAATCAATCCAAAGTGGCTATGCGCTCGGATAACCTTTGAACGTCCTTGACATTTTCCACAATGGTGATGTCTTCGATGTCCTTGATCCAATCGGGATTAATGTCGACTCCATGAATCCAAGGAATTTCCCTGACCCGACTCGATTTCTTCAATATGTTGAAGGTTTCCTGCAAATGTTTCAAATGGTCCTCTGCTCGCAGGTACTTAAATAATATATCGTCAATGTAAACCTCCATTTATTTTCCTATTTTCTCTTCGAACATCCGATTTACTAGGCGTTGGTAAGTGGAACCAACATTTTTTAGTCCGAATGATATTACGTTATAGTAGTAGGTGTCGTATTTGGTGATGAAGGACGTTTTTCCTGGTCGTCCGGGTCCATCCGAATTTGGTTGTATCAGAGTAGGCATCGAGAAAACTGAGGATTTCATCGTCGGTCGTTGCATCGATCAAGCGATCGATGTTTGGCAGAGGAAAAGAGTCATTGGGACATGCCTTGTTTAAGTCTTTATAGTCTACACACATTCATAATTTATTCCCCTTTTTGGGGACTACTACTACATTTGCTAACCAATCCGGGTACTTAACCTCCCGGATGGACCCTATTTTAAGGAGTTTAGATACCTTATCCTTGATGAATGCATGCTTGACTTCGAGCTGAGGCCTCCTTTTCTGCTTGACCGGATGGAACCTCGGATCTAGGCTCAGCTTGTGAGTAGTTATCTCCAGCGGAATAAACAATCAATTTTAGCTATAAGGAATTGAATGAGTTTTTTCCTAAGTTCGATACTTAACCCCGTGCCCTAGTATACCTTACGATCGGGCAGGTGCTCGATCAATATGACTTGTTCCAGTTCTTTGATCGTCGATTTGGTGGTGTCGAAATCATCGGGGACTATGAAAGGCTTGGGAACTCCATAGTCGTCGTCCTCACTCGTCACCTGCTTCTCCGGTTCAATTGACGTTGGTTTCGGTAATTGCTATTTGGTTTCCTCTTTGTCCATCGGACAGACCCTTCGATGTAGATCACCTCGTCGACCTTGAACATCTCCTTTGCGGCCGGTTGTTCTCCATAAACTATTTTAATCCATCATGGCGTCGGGAAGTTTAGCACCTGGTGCAGCGTCGAGGGACTAACCTCATGTTGTGAATCCACGGTCGCTCGAGCAGAACATTGTACATCTTATCTCATTCAATCACGTAGAACTTTGTTTCCTGGATGGTTCGGGTGGTGTTCACCGATAATGTTATCTTCCTTTTAGTGGTATCACAAGCCATGTTGAATCCGTTTAGAACTCTGACTGCAGGCGCGATTTGGTCTTGTAGACCTAGTTTTTCCACGACCCTTGATCTAATGATATTAGCCGAGCTACCTGGATCAATTAACACACGCTTAAATCAAGATTTATTTATGAGTCCATACATAACAAGTGCATCGTTGTGGGGCTGCATGATGCCTTCAGCGTCCACGTTGTTGAATGACAAAGTTCTTTCTGGTACATAATCTCGAGTCGTTTTTCCCTCGTGAAGGAAATTTGGTGTGTCGCGCCCCTTTTTATTGCGAAATCGGGTTTCGACATGTGACAACTCTTTTAAGGAGGTATTAAAAGAGGAGAGCCGCCACTTAACATATTAAGGTGTGTTAGTGCACCTGTTTGCGTATGACTCAGGTTTCACTAGTTTGCATCACCAAAGATCGCGTAAGGGCTCGAATTACCTCAAAGAGAAGGTGTTAGGCACTATTCGAGGTCCACAACTGTGGGTCTCGGCCAAACTTGAATTATATGAATTAGTCAGATAAACGAAGGCAGACAAAAACAAGAAGTTTGGGAAGTTTTATTATAAAAACACTTTAAATAAATACAAACACTTGATTCAAAGATAAATAGGGATAAGATGGGGGGGTCCTAAGTTTTTTAGCCTAAAGGATCACCCCCTGCAACATAAATAACACTCCGTAACTCCCTCAAGATGGGGTGTTACTCGTATTATTCAGCGACACAGACTATCATCTCCTGCTACCCAATTACTATCTTTAAGTTATTACCTAAAGCGCACTAGTTGATTCTAAATCGTGCCTTATGCGTGCACTACCTGTCCCATACCTATGGTCCAGGAGGCATTTGGACCTCTGATGTGTGGCTAGAATTCGTGATTTTAAGCATTATTTACCTCGCATTTTATGTACTTT
>ML390988.1:0-174287 GCA_005239525.1 Nicotiana knightiana
AAGCACATAAAATGCGAGGTATATAATGCTTAAAATCACGAATTCTAGCCACACATCACTATTGCTTAGCCAGACCAGCTGGGTCTGCACCTTTGACTTTGATTGAGTTCTGAGAGGTATTATTGGGGAAGTTCCTTCCCATTTCTCAGAGAGAGGACCTTCAGAGGCAGTTTGAGCGTCTCCAGCAGGAATCTATGACAGTCAATCAGTACGAGACCAGGTTCATCACTCTAGCCCGATGTGCTCTTATGATACTTCCTACTTATCGGGAGAGGATTCAGAGATTTATTGAGGGATTGGCCCAGTCTATCAGATCTCAGATGGCTAGAGAGTCAGGTACTGCTTTATCGTTACAGGATGGGCCCAATGTGGCAAGGAGGATTGAGATGATTATGTCACAGGGTGGTGGTCAGGGGGCTGAAAAAAGCACCTATCATTTCGGTCGTTTCAGTGGAACCTCATCTGGGGGCAGGGATTCTTCAGGCATAGGTCATCCTCATACACCCTATCAGTCGGCACTTCAGGTAGCTCACAGTGCACCAGCAGCACTTATCAGCACACCGTCGTTTCATAGTTTCCGGGGTGGTTATTAGGGTTGTCAGGGACAGTTCCAGAGTACCCAGCCATATCAGCAGAGGCCGTGTTATTCTGGTGGTGTTCCGGGGTACATTGCCAGGTATTGTCCCCGAGCTTCTAGTGGTCTTTAGTATCAGGGTTCTCGTGTTATGGTTCCCGTACCACGCGCACCCCCACCCCTTCAGCCAGCTAGGGGTGGCGGTCGAAGTGCTAGAGGTAGAGGTCCGACTCATAGAGGTGGAGGACATGCCATGAGAGGTAGAGTTCAGGCCACAATAAGTTGACCCAGAGAGGATCAGATTGGAGGGGCTTAGCCCTGGTTCTATGCTTTTCCTGCCAGGCCTGATGCCGAGGCTTCTGATACAGTTATTACAGGTATAGTTTCAGTTTGCAGCCGAGAGGCTTCGGTGTTATTTGATCAGGGTTCCACATTCTCATATGTGTCTTCATATTTTGCCCCTTATTTGAGTATGCCCCGTGATTCCTTGAGTACTGCTGTGCATGTTTCTGCATCGGTGGGTGATTCTATACTTGTAATAACNCCCCTTCAGCCAGCTAGGGGTGGCGGTCGAAGTGCTAGAGGTAGAGGTCCGACTCATAGAGGTGGAGGACATGCCATGAGAGGTAGAGTTCAGGCCACAATAAGTTGACCCAGAGAGGATCAGATTGGAGGGGCTTAGCCCTGGTTCTATGCTTTTCCTGCCAGGCCTGATGCCGAGGCTTCTGATACAGTTATTACAGGTATAGTTTCAGTTTGCAGCCGAGAGGCTTCGGTGTTATTTGATCAGGGTTCCACATTCTCATATGTGTCTTCATATTTTGCCCCTTATTTGAGTATGCCCCGTGATTCCTTGAGTACTGCTGTGCATGTTTCTGCATCGGTGGGTGATTCTATACTGGTAGATCGAGTCTACCATGCTTGCTTAGTAGGCATGGGTGGTCTGGAGACTCAGGTTGATCTTTTGCTTCTTGATATGGTTGACTTCGATGTTATATTTGGGATGGGTTGGTTATCCCCCTATTATGTTATTCTGGACTGTCATGCCAAGATAGTGACCTTGGCTTTGCCACGGGTGCCTCGCTTGGAGTGGAAAGGAACTCCTAATCATTCTTCTGGTAGAGTTATTTCTTATATGAAGGCTCGGCACATGGTCGGGAAGGATTTTTTGGCCTATCTGGCCTATGTTCGTGATTCTAGCGCCGAGGTTCCTTGCCTGGAGTCGGTGCCCGTGTTTCGTGAGTTTCCGGAGGTTTTCCCTACTAACTTGCCGGGTATGCCACCCGACAGGGATATTGATTTTTGTATTGAGTTAGCTCAGGGCACCCCACCTATTTCTATTCCGTCGTATCGTATGGCCCTGTTAGATTTGAAGGAGTTGAAAGATCAGTTGCAGGTTTTTTGGATAAAGGCTTTATTAGGCCTAGTGTCTCTCCTTGGGGTGCTCCAATATTGTTTGTCAAGAAGAAATATGGCTCGATGAGGATGTGTATTGACTACCGGCAGTTGAATAAAGTTACTATTAAGAACAAGTATCCTTTGCCGATGATTGATGATTTATTCGACCAGCTTCAGGGTGCTTCAGGGTTTTTCAAGATTTACTTGAGATGTGGTTACCATCAGCTGAGGATTAGGGCGTCTGATGTCCCTAAGACAGCTGTTCGGACTTTTTATTTGCATTATGTGTTCTTGATGCACCGAGTGTTCATGCCTTATTTGGACTCGTTCGTGATTGTTTTCATTGATGATATATTGATATACTCTCGCAGCCGAGAGGAGCATGAGCAGCACCTTAGAGTCGTCCTCCAGACTCTGAGGGATAGTCAGCTGTATGCCAAATTTTCCAAGTGTGAGTTCTGGTTGAGTTCAGTTGCCTTTCTAGGCCATGTGGTATCGTCAGAGGGTGTTCAGGTGGACCCCAAGAAAATTTCAGCAGTAAGAGATTGGCCTAGACCCACCTCAGCTATAGAGATCCGGAGTTTCTTGGGCATAGCATATTATTATCGCAGGTTTGTGGAGGGCTTTTCATCCATTGCTGCCCCGATGACCAAGTTGACTCAGAAGAGTGCCCATTTCAGGTGGTCTAATGAGTGTGAGGCGAGCTTTCAGAAGCTCAAGATAGCCTTGACCACGACACCAGTTGTGGTTTTGCCCACAGGTTCAAGATCGTATACCGTGTATTGTGATGCTTCACGGGTTGGGCTTGGTGCAGTGTTGACGCAGGATGGCAAGGTTATAGCCTATGCTTCTTGTCAGTTGAAGGTACATGAGAAGATATATCCAACTCATGACTTGGAGTTAGCAGCTATTGGGCATGCATTGAAGATTTGGAGGCATTACTTGTATGGTGTTCCAGCGAGGTGTTCACGGATCATAAAAGATTGCAGTATTTGATTAAACATAAGGAGTTAAACATGAGACAAAGGAGATGGTTAGAGTTGGTGAAGGATTATGATATAACCATTCTTTATCATCCGGGGAAGGCCAATGTGGTGGCCGATGCTTTGAGCCAAAAGTCAGCTAGTATGGGTAGTCTTGCCTATTTATCAGTCGGAGAGAGACCTCATGCTTTGGATGTTCAGGCGTTAGCCAACCGAGTTTTAAGATGTGAGGTTTCCGAGACTGGCAGTGTTTTGGCCCATACCGTGGCCCGTTCTTCATTGTATGACCGTATTCGGGCTAGGCAGTGTGATGATCGCCACTTATGTGTTCTTAGAGATAGAGTCAGGCACGTAGATGCCAAGAAGGTTACGGTTGATGCTGAGGAAGTATTGAGGATGCAGGGTCGTATTTGTGTACCTGATGTGGATGGTATTCATGAGTTGATACTTTAGGAGGCTCATAGTTCCCGGTATGCTATTCATTGGGGCGCCGCAAAGATGTACCAGGACTTGCGACAGAGCTATTGGTGGCGGAGGATGAAGAAGGATATTGTAGCTTATGTATGTCGGTGCTTGAACTGTCAGCTGGTTAAGTATGAGCACCAGAGACCCGGTGGTTTGATGCAGTAGATTCAGCTTCCCCACTGGAAGTGGGAGCGTATCACCATGGACTTTGTAGTTGGACTCCCACAGACTCAGAGGATGTTCGATGTAGTATAGGTCGTTGTGGATAGGCTGACCAAGTCAGCGCACTTCATTCCAGTATCATGTTCGT
Organism: Nicotiana knightiana; assembly: GCA_005239525.1. Lineage (NCBI taxonomy): Eukaryota > Viridiplantae > Streptophyta > Magnoliopsida > Solanales > Solanaceae > Nicotiana > Nicotiana knightiana. The sequence goes on from ML390988.1 coordinate 3,731, forward strand.
ACTCAACAGAAAATTTGGCAAGGATCTATATGAGAGAGATTGTTAGGCTGCATGGTGTGCCCATATCCATTATATCAGACCTAGGTACTCAATTTACCTCCCATTTCTGGAGAGTATTTCAGTGAGAGTTGGGCACCTAGATTAATTTGAGCACCGCATTTCATCCTCAGACGGACGAGCAGTCCGAGCACACTATTTAGATTTTGGAGGATATGTTGTGAGCGTGTGTTATTGACTTTTGTGGTTCATGGGATCAGTTCTTGCCTTTAGCTGAGTTTGCCTACAACAACAATTATCAGTTGAGCATTCAGATGGCTTCGTACAGGGCGTCGTATGGTAGACAGTGTCGGTCTCTAATCGGATGGTTTGAGCCAGGAGAGGCTAGATTGTTGGATTCTGAATTAGTCCAGGATGCCTTGGACAAGGTGAAGATCATTCAGGATAGACTTAGTACGGCTCAGTCCAGGCAAAGAGTTATGCGGATCGCAGGGTTCGAGATTTGGCATTTATGATAGGCGACCGAGTATTTCTTCGGGTGTCACCCATGAAGGGCGTGATGAGATTCTGAAAGAAGGGCAAGTTGAGACCTAGGTACATTGGTCTATTTGAGATTGTGGAAAAGGTAGGGGAGGTGGCCTACAGACTTTCCTTTCCACCTAGTTTGTCAGCCGTGCATCCAGTATTTCACGTGTCTATGCTCCGAAGGTATGTTGCGGACCCATCTCATGTACATGACTTCAGTGGTGTTCAGTTGGACAAGGATTTTTCTTACGAGGAGGAGCCGGTAGCAATATTAGATCGGCAGGTGCAACAGTTGAGAAAAAACAGTTATCTTTCGGTTCTTGTTCGGTGGAGAGGTCAGCCTGTTGAGGCAGCTACTTGGGAGTCCGAGCCCGATATGCGAAGCCGTTATCCCCACCTTTTCCCCGATTCAGGTACTTTTCTATGTCCGTTCGAGGACGAACGATTGTTTTAGAGGTGGAGATTGTGATGACCCAAAAGGCTTGTTTAGTTTAGCAGAAACTGTGTTTTGAGCCCCCGAAAGCCTCCATTAATCTCATCGCGATATGCGTGCGTAGCCCGGGCGTGTAGCCGGGAAGCTTATATGTGAAAACTTGATGAAAAGTTGATTTAATAATGATTAATTAATTAAAGTTGACTTTGGTTAACATTTCTGGTAAACGGACCTGGACCCGTGATTTATAGGGGACTGAGGCGTATGCCCGAAATCGAATTCCGAGGTCCCAAGCCCAAGAGATGAATTTTTGAAGAAATTTTTTTTCTGAAAATAATAAAGTCTTTTGAAAAGGATAATTAATGTGGGAACCGTGTTTCTCGGCCCGTATTATGGTTACAGAGCCCGAAATAGGTTAAATATATGTTATGTGAGTTAACTATGAAATTTGGTGTAAAACGGACTTGAAATGTCGAGTTTCGGATCAAAATCAGAATAATTAAGCCTTATGAAGTTTTGAGAAAATTCTAGGAGATTTGAGGTTTAATTCCTTGTTGTTGAGGATATTTTTGTGATTTAAATGCTTGAATAAGTCCGTAGGATTATTTTGGAGTCCTGTGTGTTTTTGGTTTGGAGACCCGACGGCTCGGGTGAGTTTCGGGTAGTTAATGGGGTGTAAAAAGTAGAAAAATCTGGTGTTTTTGATGTTCTGTTGGTGTCTGGTGTAACACCCTTCGCGAACGCGGCCAAGGACCCATGAACGCGAAGGGTAATCATCCTGGCCTGGGTTATTACTCTACGCGAACGCGTAGAGGGAGACGCGAACGCGGAGCACTGGATAGTGCTTCTACGCGAACGCGACCCCAAGGGTTCGAACGCGTAGTGTTACTCTGGGGGAGGGGGATGGGTAGGTTGTTCATTGCGAACGCGGCCCTAGGCTCGCGAACGCATAGGTCAGGACTGCCAACCCTTCGCGAACGCGGCCATGGGCTCGCGAACGTGTAGGGTAATTTTTGCCCAGTGATTTTTAAAGCTTAAGAAACATAATTCATTCGGGATTTCCTCATTTCCATCACTCTCTTCTTCCTCAAACCCCTATTGACGACCTCCAAGGTAATTCTCCTCCATAACCACTTGGGTAACTGACTTCAACTCCAATTTCTCCCATTTTTCCTTCATCAACACCAGAATCGAGGCCTAGAATCCCAAAAACAAAGTACAAATTAGGGATTTGGATAGAGTTAAGAATTATGGGACTTTGGGGAATTCAACCTCAATTTGGGGTCGGATTCCAAAACAAATCATATATTTGAACTCGTGGGGGTATGGGTGATCGGGTTTTGGTCCGAGCCTTGTGTTTGGACCAAGAGGGCCCGGGGTAAAATTTTGGTATTTTTGGAAGAATGCTTGGAAATGGGTAATTAGGCTATGTAATTGATTTATTGAGTCATTATTGATATACTTGAGTTAATTATGTCTAGATAATACCATTTCGGAGTTGAATTTTAAAGGAAATGCGGTGTTATAGGGTTGATTGCTATATTTTGGACCTGAGGTAAGTGTCTTGCCTAACTTTGGTGAGGTAATAGGTATCGCATGCTATGTGCAAAATGTTTATCATGTACAATGCATAGGTGAGGTAACGAGTACCTATGCATTATATGTCAAGCTTGCCCGTGAGTCCATTTTTGATGAAATTCTTGTCCTTACTTCCATATCCTTTGTATTATGAATTTATCTCTATTTGGAAGTTGATTGTTGTTGAAAATCTTCGTTGATGAACTCGTAATATAATGGTCCTATTGATGACCCAATTTTAAAGGATATACTTGAAAAGTTTTGTTATAGCTGAGACCCTTGCCGAGCAATTTGTTGTGATAATTACTGATATTTTCCCCTTGTCGGGTGATCATGATTAGTGATTCCACTATGCTGCATTCCTTTCCATTTTACTAATTGTCATTGCATTGGTGAGGAAGGGTTTAAAGCACGAAGGGTGACGTTGTGTCATGATTTACATTGATTACATCATACATCACATAGCGAGGAAGAGAATAAAAGCACGAAGGGTGATGCCGTGCCATGATTTACATTGATTATATCATACACTGCATAGTGAGGAAGAGAGTAAAAGCATGAAGGGTGATGCAGTGCCATGATTTGCATTGATTACATCATACATTGCATAGTGAGGAAGAGAGTAAAAGCATGAAGGGTGATACCGTGCCATGATTTACATTTAAAAGAACGAAGGTTGATGTCGTGCCATGATTACATTACCATACATGATACATTGCATCATGAGGAAGAGAGTAAAAGCAGGAAGGGTGATGCCGTGCCATGATTCATGTTATCTTACATCGTACGTTGCATTGAGAGGAAGAGAGTAAAAGCATAAAGGGTGATGTCGTGCCATTTATTACATTTCTGGCATTATATTTGTTTCATTAGCATGTTTCTGATAAATCGCTTTCTTGTTTGTTCCTATGTGCTTAATTAACTGCTTTATTTCACCTGTTACCCTATTGTCTGTTCCCGTATTCCCCTATGTAAGTTTTTATCTCTTTCCTTGTTGTTCCACAATACATGTTGTAGAATATGTATGTTAACATTTGTTGTCAAGTCTAGCCTCGTCACTACTTCAGACGAGGTTAGGCTCTGTACTTACTCACTACATGGGGTCAGTTGTACTGATGCTACACTGCACATCCTATTGTTGTGCAGGTCCCACACCCGGACCTAGTGGATAGCGTTGAGGGTGTCTCCTTCAGTTCACCTTAGAGGCTTTAAGGTATACCCGCTGGTGTTCGTGGGCCTTGGCGTCTCTCCTATCCCTAGTTCTTTACTTTTGTCTTGTTTTCTTCTAGTTTTTCGGAGACAATCATGTATTTCTTTTCAGACATTGTATTTAGCATTCCTATAGAGAGTTTCTGAGTTTGTGACTCCAGGTTTTGGGAGATTATTGCGACGTTGTATTATGTTGTCTTTACTTAGCTTTAAACTATATTTATTTTCGCTGTTAAGTTGTGAACTATATTTAGCTTCGGTGTTATCATGTTAGTTTAACTGTACACATTGGCTTGTCTAGCGGGTTCAACGTTAGACGCCATCACGGCCCGATGGTGGGATTTCGGGGTGTGATAATTTTGGTCGGGCTGAGGTAAGTAATGACTATAAATCTTTTTTTGAGGGTATGAAACCCCGGACTTCATATTTCTTACTCTTTTTAGAGTGCCACACATGCCGGATGACGAGTGTGTGGCGTGCACTGATTTTCGGATTTGGACTTGGTCCTCTCCGTGGAAACTATTGAGTTGCGTAGTTTACCCTAACTCATATATTAAATTGTGTTCTAAAACTATTTCTATATTTGGGTTGTAATCCATGTTTGGGGCCTTGTGCCGACTTGTTTACACCCCCTGGGACATTTTACTGCTATTTCCTCACTGTGTTGGCTTATGATTTACACTATTTGAGTTATAAAATTATGTTTTGGGTCGAGTACCCCGTTTTACTAATAGTCCAAGGGGCTTACTGAGAGTTTCTCGCTGAGTAAGGTCGAGGACCTGATTGTGAGGATATGAGATGCCACGAGGTGGATTGATTTTAGCGCTTGGGCTGGAGGAGCCCCTCCGCAGTGAGCGAAAGTACATAGTGAGTGCGAGTGCCGAGTGATTAGTGATTGGGAGATATGAGTGATAGTGAGGTTGCCCGAGGGGCTGATACTGAGTCATTGTGAGGTATGTTGAGTGATGTTCTGCCCGAGGGGAGATTTATGATGCATGTTTTGGCCCGAGGGGCTATTTATGATTTATTTCATTTTACACTAAACTCTTTGGGTATTTTTATTTATGAAATTGTTGGAAAACACATTTTTCAAAGGATTTTACTGAAGTTGGCTTTTAAAGCATGTTGATTTCATATATATATACACACACACACTGTTGGAAAGAAAAGCTATGCTTATTGTGAACTGATGATTTGATCTTATATGTTTCTTACTGCTTAGACTTGATTTANGGGCTATTTATGATTTATTTCATTTTACACTAAACTCTTTGGGTATTTTTATTTATGAAATTGTTGGAAAACACATTTTTCAAAGGATTTTACTGAAGTTGGCTTTTAAAGCATGTTGATTTCATATATATATATATATATATAAATATATATATATATATATATATACAGTGTTGGAAAGAAAGGTTGAGCTTATTGTGAACTGATGATTTGATCTTATGTGTTTCTTACTGCTTAGGCTTGATTTACTTTCATTACTACTGCCTTGGCGTACTCATATTACTCCCTGCACCCATGTGTGCAGATACAGGTGCTGGTACCGAGCGTTAGTCATCTCTTTCCGTGCGGAGCCAGAGTTGGGACATAGATGTAGTTGTTCAGCGTCCCCATCATCTCTATTTCCCTTTCTTATTTTGTACTTAGTTCTTTGTTCCGAGATTTTGTACTATGATAGAAGAATTTTGGTATTATCCTTAGATGATCATGACATGTTGGCTCCGGATCCTGGGGATGGTTGTAGATTGTTTAGCTGTTTGTTTTGCTTAAAAGATTAAGAAATTATATATGTTTATGAAATGTTGGAAATGAGTTGGAAGATTTGGAAGGAAACTGTAAATATGTGATCATTGGCTAGCCTAGTTCCACGATAGGCGCCATCACGACTGGTTTAGTATTTGGGTTGTGACATTTCTGTCTTATTATAATTCTACGCAATCGCGTGAAAAAAGCACCATGATCGCGGTGAATACGCGATCACATAACATTCCACGCGTTCGCATAATATAGTTGACCAACCACTGATCAGGCTTTATTATTCGCGTTCGCGGAGCTTCAACCGCATCCGCGTAGCTTCTTTCTCTTGGACTTCTACAATCGCATATAATTCTCTGCGATCGCACGGAGCATTAATTGGCAGCAGTCCGTTTTCCCCAATTTAACAAATTTTAACTCGTTTTCTTCCGTATTTCCTCAAAAACATATGATGCTTGAAATATGCCGATAAACCTCAATAAATGCCTTAATTTCTCAATAAAATCATACAAAAGTCTAAGTATCAAGAAGAGGTAAGTTGGTAAAATACCAACTTATCAAACAACATGATGAAAGTACTTCTCTAGGGCTACATGTCAATGTGCACGTGAAATCATGAATGTCACCAAAACCGGGTAGCATGAGGAAATGCATCTCTATGACTGCATGTCAAGTTTTAATGTAAAATGCAATGCATCTAAGTGATTAAATCATGTACTCACGCTCTCAGAGTACTCTATCTCCCTGTCTCACACTCCCACTTATCTCGCTCAATCACTCAACACACTAAGTCACTTAGCATTATACATGGCAAATCCAGCACAAACGGTAATCAATACTACTGCAGTGTGCAACCCGATCCCATCGTGAATCAATAGCATCCGCATTCACTGTGGGTGTACAGTCTCTGTAGGGAAAGATCCAGCCCAAGCGCTATAATAGGCCATTCATGGCATGAATCAATAAAGCATGTTGCGGTGTGCAGTCTAATCCCATAAATATCATTCACAAAACAGACCCTCGGCCTCACTCAGTCATCAATCTCTACAGTCTCTTAGGCTCACAACACTCGTGCTAAGCATCCCAATGAATGATACATGATGTGAAAACGTATGATAATAGAGACTAAGATATGATATGCAATGGTGAATGCGACTGATTACATAACTGTAATTAAGCAAATAACTCAACAACAAAGAATGACTAATGTGGGTCTCAATAACACCAACACATATCCTAAACATGATTTCTAGCATAAATCAAATCTCAAGTGCTCTAACATTGGGTACAATAATAATATTCAGATAAGATAGCTACACAGTTTCAAGTAATTGGCTGAATCACAATCAGTACGATGCATGCCCACATGCCGGTCACCTAGCATGCGTGTCACTTCAACACCAATCACATAATACGTAGTTTCAAGGATTCATACCCTCAGCTCAAAGTATACAAGTCTCACTTACATCGAACAAACCAAATCCAATATCGAGCAAGCCAAACGATACTCCAAAAATGCCATCATGCGCATACCATTTCCGAACAACTCGAAATTACCCAAAAGCAACTCAAGAACATCAAATCACTCCAAATGAAACAAAACTAATCGATAAAGGTCGAATCTTTAACCAAAGCTCAAAGTCAACCAAAAATTCAAACCTGACCCCGCACCTCGGAACCCGACAAAACTCATAGAATCCGACAACCCATTGAATTATGAGTACAACCATACTAGTTTCACTCAAGTCCGACTCCGAATCGATTTTCAAAACTAAAAATTTCACTCTATAAAACTTTGGACAACCCCTCCCCCCCCTCCCAAATTTCCTCCTTAAAATTTCAATCCAATTACCAAAAACAAAGATAGATTAACTAAATATAACCAAAACCGAGTAGAGAAAACTTTCTCCAATGCATATGGTGGACGTCGCTTCAAAAATTATCTCAGTACGAGATCCATAGCTCCAAATATGAAAAAAATGGACGAACCCCCCGAAAGTAGAGTACTTCTAATCACTGAGCGAATCAATGAATTGCGATCGCCGAAATACTGTCACGATCGCAAAGAAGAAAATGTACTGCCCCAGAAATACCATATGCAATCATGAAACAATCTTCGCAATCACGAAGAACAGCCTACACTCCCTCCACAAATACGCTACGCGATCGCGAACTAAGTGATGTGAACGCGAAGCACACATGCGCCCCCACTTCACGAAAGCGTGTTATGCGCAAACACGATGAAGAAACTTCTGACTCCCGCTCTCAGCTCAGCCCTATGCGAACACGATATCTCTTATGAGAACGAAATTTCTAATCTCTATAAACCTATGCGAACACGGACAATCACTCACTAATGCGAAGAAGAAATACTAAGCTCTAGATTTTTCCCTTAGCGATTCCACCTCTAATTGCACGATCGCGAAGAACACTTGGTGCACCAGACATCAGCAGGAACCAGCAAATCAATTATGAAGGAAAAATGGTCCTAACATTCCAACAAGTTCCATAACATAACATGAACCTATTGGATTCCTCAAATCATGCATAACAACAGCAAAACCGCAAATCACACCTCAAATCAAACTTAATTTACTTTGAATCTTTCAACTTCCAACACTCGTGCCGAAACATATCAAATAAACCCGGAATGAGCTCAAATTTTGCATATAAGTCCCAAATGACATAACAAAGATTTTCAAATTCCCGGAACCACAATCGAACCCGATATCAACAAAAGTAAATTCCCGGTCAATGAACTTTCCAAACCTTCAAATTTTCAACTTTCACCAATTAGCGACGAGACCTTCTAGAAATATCCAAACGCAAACCCGAGCATAGACCTGAGTCCAAAATCAACATCCCGACCTAAAGGAACTATCAAAACTCTAATCCGATATTAAATACTAAAAAGTCAAACTTGGTCTACTCTTCCAACTCTAAAGCTTCAATCATGAAATTCATTATTCAAAATCTATTCTGAATAACCTGAAAATAAAAACCGTCGATTCACTCAAGTCATAATACATCATACGACGTTGCTCAAGACTTCAAATAGCTGAAAAAAATGCAAATGCTCAAAATGACCGGCTGGGTCGTTACATTCTCCCCTAGTTAAACATGCGTTCGTCCTTGAATGTGCCAAGAAGAGCTCCAAAGCAATCAAATCGCAATCAATCATAGGGCTCTCCCTCCTTCAACAAGAACTATAGCCAATTTCTATGTCGATTAGTGACATTACCCTTCCAAATATAGCGCAACCAAATCTTATAGCACCCATTCTAGGTCCAACGACCCCATCTCATCAAATGCAGTCACTCTACCGACCTTCCACACCAATACATTATTAGGCCACAAACAATGCAATCCGTGCACCAACACGCAGCAATTCAAAGGCACCCAAAATTGAAAATGACTCAAAGGAGAGAACCGTCCCGCAAGCTCAACAAATACCACCACAACACAATGCTAAGAACCCATCACACATGGTAGAACAGAAACACATGAATCTATCAAGAAGGATCATAGTCCACCATAACCCAGCTGCAATACGTGACACATCCAAAACACCGATCCATATGAAATACCTCGAGCCCCAATGCTCAAAATAAACAACCATAAGTAATTTGACAACCAGTAAACAAGTGCATGACCATAACCATGGATAAGAGAATAACATTTTATACAACAGCCTGAAAAGAACATAACCAAGGCCCAATCAACTATTCAACACCCTAAAAACTATCTCCCTCAAATTCCACTACACGACCCAAACAGACCCGCATCATGTGTGCATATAACCAAGAAATTACAACCCCTCGTAACATAGATGAGTACTACATAGAACATACCATATACGAATGAGATCAACCCTAACCGAATGGCACATCCCTCAACAATAGCAGTACAAAGTCAACCAATCCGACTCGGTGTAGAATACACATCCCAATTGGGCCTACAAATGGGCCCCAAATCAAGTCTAGTCATCCATAAATAGATAAATAACCTCCCAAACGTCCACAATGACCTAACCATGACACATACTATCATATGATTAGATTTTGCCATATTTTTACTACCCACAACCACGAAACTGTCTGCTTCTGAGAACTTCCAGTCTCCAAATCCATGGGAACACACAAATCACCATATTTGATCCCAATTGCACCACCCGAATGTCTAACATATTTCTCATACACGATCATCCCACGAGGAATACTTCTATATTCTTCCGTAACACATATCAATATGAATATCAGTAGTCGATCAACCAGGTGAGTACCGCAACACCAATGAAGCATTCGTAAGTCAAAACTATGTGCGCCTTCTAAGATGCGCACCCTTCTCAAGCAATACCAAGTAGTTATAGCATTCATCTAAAAACTGTAACCCGTCCAGGGTGTCTAAGAATATATGACCTTCCGTTCAAAACTAAATGGTGACCTTGCACACGCAAATATCAATCCCACACAACAATGCATCTATCATGTTATCTTATGAAATGTACGAGAATCTCATAATCATTTATGAGTCACAAGAAGAATACATTCCCAGTCAGTTATAAACCTTTTATTTGACCTCATCAAGGAGAAAACCACAATACGCAACATGCTCCTCGCGCCAGTAGGAAATATCCACCTCAAACTATGGTAGAATCGTCGGGAACACTTTGGAATCCATTTGGACATAACTAAGCAATCATAACCAAATCCCTCTAACTAAACAAGCCAGGCAGTTCGGCAATACCCAAGAGCATTTCCACAAAACAGCTGTAGAGACTCACCACATCATAAGTACCTAATGAACCGATCATATCCATTATCGTGCTGATCCAACCTACTACCAAACTATCCTATTTCTTCGACTTCCTTCCAAATTACCCTCAAGGTTACACTTCTCCTTGCCATAACACCACGATCCTTAACCAGAACTCACCCCATGAGATCCTAGCATAAAACCACACCTCCCTACGGCCCATTAGCCGCTGTATTCCCTCATAAGCACGCCAAAAGTACCACAACCGATACATCTACTCTAAAGAGACATTTTGTGAATCTAAAGCTATTTCCTTCACCTTCCTGATACTGAAAAGTATAATCCATAATAATGTAGAAATATTGAATGTGTCGACACAATCCAATGTAAATATCAAATTCTAGCTATATAAAAATCCTGAAAATTTCCAATAGCTACATATAACTTCTGAATCCATTAGAACCTTCTCGAGAGTCATCCAATCTATTAAAATCCCAATTGCACTGCCCAAGCAGGCTGAACAACCTATGCCCTATTAGCACTACGACACCCAAAGAAATAATCCACACCTCTAAGCAGCCGAAAAAATTCCTACTATATGCGCACTACATCCTTCACGAATAAAAACTCAATCATTCCATGATTCCCATGTACCCATAAAGTGTAACATTACGCGTATCCAGAAATTGTTTTACTCGAGTCATCCTCGATCTCAACCTCCACAAGTCATATTTGATTCACAAGTATGTCTCAAACCGAAACCAGTACAACACATAACTATGCAATGAAATCGTCCATAGCAGACTCCCCCACTTGGCTCAAATCCGTATATCAAAACACTCGACAACTCATAATACCCATACTCTACTACTACCATAATCCGCACCGAAACTCAACTCAATCCTTCATAAGCTCATGTAACACAAACCATCTAATGCCTTAAATAATTTGTAAATATTGCATTCATCCTCGTTACGGTCAGGTCAACTATTACAACATATCTAAACTCAAATTGTGGAAATATAACCCACTGGTAGAAAATAGAGCCTCCACACAACATTATAAGGATCACACATCCATAGATTACCCCGTAGGTGATAACCAACCTTCTTGGTCTCAAACTGACATCTCGCTATACCCTTTCACAACCATGACTAATATGTATTCCCTTAATCTTCCGGAGCCTGAACCCATCAACAAGACAGGAAAATGTACTACGTTTCGCAAATAAACACCATGAAAGATTCCGTATTACGATCATAACTTGAGACTATACAACACATTAAGACAAAAATCAAACACCCAATAGTCATCTTTAGATCCCAAGAAAACTCTACTCGTCACATTCAAACCATCTGAACACCTCCCGTAGTCACATCATACTTCATCATATAGACTTCCAACCACTCATCGAGCAAAATAATTCCACTCACAAGGACACTGCCAGATATATAAGTCCAAAAGAACGTGCTCACACAATCAATGTCCCGGTGCTCAAGCTATAGTCAAAACTCGCCCTCATGTCCTCCAGACTAGCCCATCATCAGCACACAGAAATCTCATCTCATACCTCATCCATGGAACTACAAGCCGTTGATGCACAACTGATATCGAGCACTCACATATGCATACGAGTGAGTGGAAGGAATTTAAAGAGTTACGCTTCAAGCTGAATCAATGCCACACAATAAGGGAAAAAATGGGATGTTTATCCTAAATGCCCTGTAGCCTCTTGAAGATAGGTATGTACATCATTATATCGATCTGCAGGACTCTACTAGACACTTGCTCATCAATTGTAAAACCTATGAACCTAGAGCTTTGATACTAACTTGTCATGACCCAAAATCCAACTAGCCGTGATAGAACCTAACCCAACCCGCTAAGAAAGCCAGTCAATAATAAACAAATTCAAATGGTATTCATTAAGAGAAGAAATGATAATACAACTGAACTTTTATACAAAACATTCCCAAGGACTGATAGTGCAAATCATGAGTTTCTATGATTTTGAAGTTCGCACAGCTGGTATGAAATAAATACATCTGCTATTTGAAATATACAAGAATATATTCAAAACTCTAAAGCTACCAACAACAAGAGGTAGCTATGACCGGAACGCAGGTACATCTTCAAATCCAGCTCCCGCCATACACAACCACATCAGGATCCAACATCTACACGCAAGGTGAAAAAGTGTAGTACGAGTACTCAATAAGTAACAAACCTAGAATGAGGTTGAAATCAGAGACGAGCTTGGGCAAAGGTTAGAGTCCAACAACAATAGCCAAGAATAATTTGTAACAATATAAGAAAAAGTATACAAGTAATGACTCAAAATATGTTGCTCAGCTCGTTAACAGTTATGAAAAAAAGTCATGCTTCTCAAATATAACAATAAAACCCAAATCTTTCACCGATACAAAGTATAAGTAAGTTATAAGAACATTAATTTTTCCCAAAACCTTTCAAGAATAAATAAGAATTTTCATTATAAGATAGCATGAGGAAAGTACTACTCTATGCCTACATGTAAATGTTCATGTGAAATCACGAATGTCACCAAAATCGGGTAGTATGAGGAAATGCATCTCTGTACATGTATGTCAGGTATGCATGTCAAATGCGATGCATCACATTGATGAATTCATGTACTTGCACTCTCAATGTACTCCATTTCACTGTCTCACACTCTCACACATCATGCTCTATCACTCAACATACTCAGTCACTCAGCACTGTACACAACAGATCCAGCCCAAACACTAATAAGTCCTACTGTGGCGTGTAAACCTGTCACAACCCAAACCGAAGGGCTCTGACGGGAACCTAATGCCTTACTCAACTGAATACTAGCGTAACATATCTTTCGTATCATACTATCGTAGGTAAATGGGCCGGAAAGGCCGTCGTGAGATAACCAGAATAAACATAAGAGAATGCTAAACATAGAACAACCTAATATGATATAGAAACTTATACAAATAACATACGGGCTTATAAGGCCGAAATGATCATTTTATGCTCAAAACATTAGCAGATAAATCCATACAAGTATCCATAAACATGACATCTGTCTACAAGCCTCAAAGAGTACATAAACGTCATAAAGGTTGGGACAGGACTACACCATACCAATCAATACATGCCAAAATCATACTGACCAAATAGGACACTCCGGAGTAAGTGGAATGCACCAACACCTTCCGTTAGACTGATAGCCTACTAGGCGGACTGCCAACCTGTCTATCGGGACTAGCGGGCGTGAAACGTAGCGTCCCTAGGAAAAAGGGACGTCAGTACAAATAAAGTACTGAGTATGCAAGGCATGAATGTAACATGGTGTAAATAACTCAACATGTAAGTCTAAATATCTCTATGAATCGTGAAACATTTATAGTGTCATGCATATGCGTGTAAATGTCATACCATGCATAGGTATATGGGTACATAACATCATCAAGCCTCTGAGGGCATCCCATCATATCATCTCGGCCTCTCTAGGAGAAATCATAAACATATATAACGCCGAAAACTTTCCCCATACCCCATATACATATAATATAGGCGTATATCATGCCATCTGGCCAGGTGCCAATGTACATGTAGAAATGAACGCAATGCATGAGAAATAAGTCAATACGATCTCTCGGAATGTCATAAGATCATTATGCCTTCAATTAATATCATGAAATAAAGTTTATCAACTTACGTATTTTCTGAGACCCATGAACAGACGATAGAATAATAGAACACATGAGAAATCAAGAAAATAGGAAACCCTAGTACTTTTAAGAATAGTCTCATTTGTGAAAGTTGCACATTTGCTCATTATGTTTGTATCATATGGATCATGCTAAAAGAAATAAAGGGATACACTTAACATACCTTTTTTGTTTACCTAACCACAGGATGTCAGCTAAGCCCGTTAGTGAGTCAATCTACAACAAACAATAAGGGACCAGTGTTAAGCTTACAAAAGCTATAAGTCAACACAAATGAGCGACTAGCTCATCTACAAAATTTTGGACAACACCTCCCTTTATTCTGTTCATTTTCCACAAATTCACAAACAACACCAACATGTCCAGAATGTCAACAAGCATATATATATCCTCATATTCGTTAGAATACTTCACCAAAACAGTCCACACCATCTCACCCAACAACCAAGTGCAAACTTGCACTTTCCAAGCCTTCTTTTCTTCCAAACACTTCAACCACAATAGCAATAGTATTCTTTATGTTTTTTGTATTGATTTCTAGCCATATAACATTAGTAATTCAACTCCAAAATAGTCCAACAACTACATCAATACAACATAAAGTTCAACTTACATCAAAAGTTTCCTTTATTAAACCAACTAGATATACATAGATGATCTTAAATACATATAGGAGAAGTTAAACCTTACCTTGGCAGCAAGAATACACATCCAACTAAGCTTTACTTCAATTTCAAATAAGCTCTTTACCCCAAACAACAAAGTACAAATAACTAGGTGATCTTGATCTTCCAAGAGAGAAATCACCTTACTAACTTGTGGATTTGGTTTTAAACACTAGGATAACTCTGAGAGAGATCATGGACTGATATTTTAGAGCTCCTTCACGTTGCAATAGAGGGAGAGGGATTATGAATTGTTTTCCAAGTGAAATTGAGATATACCTATGTTTATATGGCCCCACTAATGGACTTTGGAATATGGGTCTTGGGGTGCCACAAGACTTCCCCACCTCCATCCTCTTACATTCCCTTTTAATTTGATCCACAAGCTCTAAGTAGGCGATGCACCTACTTGTCACCTACTTAATCAAGTAGGTGATTCATGTTGATCCTTTTACCAGTTTGAAACATGTGTCTCATCCTCATTAAATAATTTAGATAGGTGTCGAGTAACTCAAGCAAGTGGGACATAAAGTATGTTGGTGAAGCAGGACGTCAGGTAAGCAAGAAACTAATTTTTATTTGTCCAAAATCTCCTTTCTCACATTTAACTGAATTTTCCTCAACCTAGTTGTTTGTATGTTAAGCAAAACTATGGGATGTAATATCATTAGATCACTTTATATACCTTCAAAGAGAATCTCATTTTCGAGCTTACATCGATTGACTTACGACGTAATTTCATGTACGAAATATGGGGTGTAACAAACCCGATCCCATCGTGAATAAATAGCAACCATGCTCATTGTGGTTCTGCAGAATACGAAGGGGCATATCTAACCCAAGCGCAAAAAGAAACTCAAGAACATCAAATAATGCCAAAGGAAATAAACCCAATCAATAAAGGTCGAATCTTTAATCAAAATCCCAAAGTTAACCAAAAAGTAAAACCCGTGTCGGCACTAAGGAACCCGTCAAATCTCACAAAATTCGACAACCCATTCAATTACGAGTCCAACCATACTAGTTTCACTAAAATACGACCATGAATTAATGTTCAAAAACTCATAATTTATCTTTAAAATTAAGAATCCAATTACCAAGAATGAAGATAGATTCACGAAATATTACCAAAATCGAGTAGAGAACAATTGCCCCAATAAATATGGTGGAAATCTCTTAAACAATTGTGTCAATCGTAGCTCCATAGCTCCAAATATGAAAAAATGGCTGAAACCTCCAAGATTAGAGTACTTAGAATCACTGGGCGAATCAATGAATCGCGATTGCGGAAATACCAGCGCAATCACGAAGAAGAAAATCACTGCTTCAGAGATGGTATATGCGATCGCGATACAACCTTCGCGATCACGAAGAACAACTTATACTGTCTCCATAAATACGCTACGCGATCGCAAATTAACTCATCTGAAAAAAGTACAGAGGCACCAACGCTTCATGAATGCGTCCCCTCATATGCGAACGCGATGAAGAATCTTCCAACACCTAGCTCTCAGCTCAGCCCTATGCGAACGCGATATCTCTTATGGTAACGCAATGAACAATCTCCATCAACCTACACGAACGCGGAAAATTACTCGCGAACGCGAAGAACACTGGGCGCATAAGACATTAGTAGGAACCAACAGTGCAATTATTAAGAAAAATGATCTGAAATCAATCTGTATCATGCCCGAGCCCCTAGGGATCCTGCACGAACATTCCAACAAGTTCCATAACATAACACGAACCTACTCAAGGGCTTCAAATCATGCATAACAAAATCAAAACTGCGAATCGCACCTCAAATCAAACTTAATGAACTTTGAATCATTGAACTTCCAAAACTCGTGCCGAAACATATCAAATAAACCCAAAATGAGCTCAAATATTTCACATAAATCCCAAATGAAATAATGAAGCTATTAAAATTCCCAGAACTATAATTCCAATCGATATGATCAAAGTGAACTCCCGGTCAAACTTATGAGCTTTCTAAACCTTCAAATTTCCAACTTTCACCAATTAGCGCTGAAACCGTCTAGAAGTATTCAAATGCAAATCCAGGCATACGCCTGAGTCCAAGAGAACCATTTGGACCGAACGGAACCATCAAAACTCCATTTCAAGGTCAAATACTAAAAAGCCAAACTTGGTCAATTCTTCCAAGTCTAAATCTTTAATCATGAAATTCATTCTTCCAAATCATTTCTGAATAAACTGATACTAAAATCGATGATTCACACAATTCATAATACATCACGTGATGTTGATAAAGACATCAAATAGCTGAAAGGAAATGCAAATGCTCAAAATGGACGACTGGGTTGTTATAGGAAGAAACTGTTGTGGTCGCGGGATTTCAAGGAAAATATGTTCCCTTTAGCTAAAGGAATGTTTGTGCAAAGGCCAGTGAAATTCCTTTAGCGAACACAAAGATCTTGTCTCGATCGCGTGGTTTATGGATGTTACTGTCACAACCCAAACCGGAGGGCTGCGATAGACACCCGGTACTTTACTCAACCGAGTACCAACGTAACATATCTTTCTTATCCTACTATAACGGTTAAATGTGCCAAAAGGGTAATCATGACATAATCAAAATAAAACACAAGGGAGTGCTAGACATAAGACGACCTAACATGATACAGAAACTTATACAAGTGAAATACGGACCTATAAGACTTACATGATCATTTGTAAGCGCAAAACATAGGTTGACAAGGCCATACAACCATCCATATACCGAACATTTATCTACAAGAATCAAAGAGTACATAAAAATCATAAAGGTCGGGAAAGGGCCCCGCCATACCAGTCAATACACGTCCCAATCATACTGACCAAATAGGTAATTCCGGAGCAAGTGGAGTGTAGCAACACCTTCCGCTGAGCTGATAGCCTCCGCTGAGCTGATAGCCTACTAGGAGGACTGTCAACCTGTCTATCAGGACCTGCGGGCATGAAACGCAGTGTCCCCAAGCAAAAGGGACGTCGGTATAAATAAAATACCGAGTATGTAAGGCAGAAATGCATAAATAAGAACAATAATGTAAAGTGAGATAGAGGAGATACAACATGTAGCATCTGAGCTTAAGCTAGTAGATCGTTTACGTAAATTCGGGCAGCCTCTCCCCTGTAACAAGGGCCGCCTCCAATACCATATACCAACAAGAACAGCCAGAGAAATCCAGCATCATATAATTATCAATAACAAGACACCATATAACAACAACAAGTCACAACTACTTCACGACGAGCGGCAAGCTCCGGTTGGAATTTGTATAACCCATATCACCCCTTATAGACTTCTTACATTAACTTAATAGAATCATTAACATGATAATGAAGTAATTCATCAATTATTCCATCTTTATACCATATATTTATAGAAAAGAAAACAATCCACAACTCCAACTATCTTCAATTAGCAACTTTATTCACTAGTTCATGTCCAGTCCATCCATTCAACATCAAGATAATATTAAGAACATGAAGGAACACAATAAAAATAACTCCTACAGTAACTTCAAGTAAAAATTCAAGTTATAGTTAGCTTACAATATCCCTCAACGGCAATACAACACCATATAAGTGACTTAAGCTAATCCAAGTAGTATCTTGTAGTTTATCATCTTAACAACTTAACCAACATACAAGAAAGCTTAAGCACAATTAATAGGCTGCTACACTCATCTTAACCAGTATCAAAAACTTGAAATTTCAGCGCAAAAAAGCCCACAACTATCATCAATGATAACACAACCTCAAAGAGGTGTTGTTCTTCACTAGAACTAACTTCTGATGTTGAAATAAGCTCTAATCCATTTGCATGTATTGAAATAACCTACGCTTGATTTGAAAACCTTGGGTTAGTATTTTACAGAACATAAACCACTTTAAAAAACCTCCCACACGAGCTTTAACCACCTAAATATGATCATTAAGAATAAGAACAAGAAACTTACTAATGCCGCGAGATTCCCCACTCTTGATTTGTGTTAATTACCCTTCGTTTGGGTCTTGCATCATGAAACAAACACGATAAGGTGTCTTTAGGGTTCTAACGTCTGAATATACTGAAAAATAATTACTAAAAACGGATTTAAGGCATCTTATATATATCCATATGTCTTAAACTGCCTAAGTGGGCCCAATAGAGAGCTGCTTGGTGCAGTATCGCGAAGATGAGAATATCGATCTACTCCAAGATCATATCGATGAACGATTTAATGCGATGCAAACTAGACTAATAGATATTCAATTTTTTGGGTAGAACACCCCGTAATTTCAAGTAAGTTAGGATCAAATCTTAGTAACATGACCTAAAGTTTATGCAAAATTATGAATGTAAGTTGCGATAACTTTTGTCGATTTTTGTTCCACAATTTACTTGACTTCAATACGTAACACACGACTATCATAATACTATAATAACTCATAACATAACCTCTTTATCATATTAGCACTCTAGTCCCACCCAAAAAGTTCATGTTATAACATTCCAGATGTGTCGACTTTCAACGAAACTTATTTTCTTCATTTGGTTTAGCTTCTAAGCCTTCCAACCCTCTTGGTAATTGCATTCCACGAGTTTAAATATTTGTAACCTCCAAGCAACATGATTAACTTACTTCATATGCTTCCAAATATAATCTTATTTCTGAGCATACATCAATTGCATATGACGTACACTCACGTACGAAATCATGGGGTGAAACAGTTGCGATCCGCGATCGCGGTTCTTCATAACGGGAATGGATAAGTCAATGGTCAGCTAGCCTGGTTATATGTTCTTTGCGAACACATCTCTTTTTTAGCAATCGCGTAGCTTATTATAAGTTGGTCACTGTAATCGAATTTCATCTTTCACGATCGCGTAGCTCAATAATGTCACGCCCCAAAACCGACGGACGAAACCGGCGCCTAACCGGATGAACCCGGTCAAGAAGACCTGGATTGACTTTCCTACCCAACGCATTTCCCGTGTTCATAATGTTCATTTATAAGTGAAACATCAAAATAGAAGCAAAGCGTGCGTTTACAACATAAGTCAAATTTCCTCTTTTAACATTTTCAACGTTTGATCTTCCCAAAACATACATTCTAAAATACAACACTCCTGGTACGGGATCCTGATTACAAACAAGTACGACAACTACCCCAAATACATATATACAACCCACATAATGTCTACGGAGCCTCTAATGATACGAAGAAGAGTATATAAACTTGCCGGCAACAAGGCCCCCGCTATACCTTAACAGAATAAAATATATAAAAGAAGATGGCATATATCATGCACGACCCCGAAAGGACATGGGGTTCACCAGAACTGCTGAGGAGATGAAAGGAAGGCACCACTATTGGCAGATCGAGCTACCTGGTATAGAACCACCTACGTCCATATAAAAGATGTAGCGCCCCCGACAAAAGGGACGTTAGTACCATGGAATAGTAATATTATGTACAAAGAAGCTTTACTCTAAGTAAACTCAAACAATATACAGATAGGAGACAGTCAAAGTAACCAAACAAATACTGCACAGAGATACAATAAACACAAATGAGAGTTCCACAGTTTTTTATATCAATTGTTCTCATGTTGCGTCGTGCAACCCGATCCCACCGGATAACTCACATTCCACCCTTATTTCTTCTGTTGCAGCGCGCAACCCGATCCCACCTTACAATCATACTTGATAGCAATATCAACCAATCAATTCAATCACAAGGATTTTCATCATCAAGAATATACATTTGTAACAATGAAATAACCATGTGAAATCAAGGCCACAGTAATCTTTACCAAACAGTGAGTCATATACGGTATACCATTAACATATAGTTCAATTAGGTAAATCCATATTTCCTTTCCATTACTTTCTACGCCACATTTAGCACTTAGATACATTCAACAATTTGATTCGTTATCATTTCTTTCATTTTGCAGCACATCCTCTCATATCGATGTATTCAACATTTAACGAGCTTTGCACATGATAGAATAAGCACAAAGAATCACCTTTTCACAATCTCATATAGCATGGTGGCATGTAAATCAACTAGGACAATCAGATAAAAGAATATTACGCCTTAACACATTAGAACAATCGATTAATATATGCATAAGCCAGAAACTCATACTGAATGCTCGGACACCAACAAGGTGGATCTACAAAGATTAAAGTTAGCCATACATATGTCAAGTTGAAATTACCCTTTAATATCTATTCTCAACCCACCGGACATTCTATTGCCGCCAATCTTATTTGCAAGATGCCATGTTTAGACTTAGAATTAGAAATCATGAACTCATTTGGGCATTTTATCAAACACTATTGTGATCCCTTTGATTAATTAATCCCCTTTTTAGTGGAAGGTTACTCTAACATACACCCCTTTGCTATATTAGCACAAATCATGAACATGCATGCAAGTCTTAGATTTATCTTCAAGAACTAATTCATGTGTGTTCATTTTTAACCAAAACCTGAGAATTGAATGGAAATAGGGTGGGGACTTACATCTTATGGTGAAGAAGATGAAGGTTACTAGATAATTTATGGGCTTGAGTAGAGATGATGAACCAATTTGATAAAGAAGAAGACTTTCTTTCATTAAACTCACTCTCCCTTCTCTTTATCTTATTCAGATACCAGTTAAAATGAAAGGGGTTAAGTGTTAAAAATTAGGAATTAAAAGCCCTGAAGCAGGAAATGCGATCAGGAATACGATCGCATTCCTGCTATGCGGTCCGCATTCCTGTCACATAAATGGCCCTCAAATGGGCCAAAATGGGAACCAGACTGCCCAGGTATGTGACCATTATGCGATCCGCATACTCGGGAAGTTTTACTCCACAAGGGTCCGTTTTATGAATTTCTACAGTTATAACCACATGGGAACCCATTCGGGCATAATTTTTAGATTTGAAATTTTACGGTCTTTACAATTAATTGGGCATAATCCGGATAGAATGGGCATTTCACGTTTTGACCCCAAACAATTTAATGTATGGCCCAATTGATTGGAAATAGATCTTTGGCACTCGTTGATAGCAAATACAAGTTTTGAAGCTAGGTTTATTTCACACACACTTGGGACTTGATGATTTCAAGACTTTGGTTGACAATTTGTTACCCATTTTTACTCATTTCTTCATTTCCTTACTCTGTATTGACGATCTACGTGTGCAGTATTTATTTCAACACTTGAATATTTTCTATGGGAATATTCAAATTTAAAGTTTTAATTAAATATCTTGTTGTGCTTATGTATTGAATAATTTTTATTTATTATGAAGTGAGTTAATTTTTTCTTTAATTATTCTTGTTCTTAATGTTCCCAAATTGATTAGCAAAATGTAGGACTCACCCATTAACTTCTAATTAAAATTTGAAAAGGAAATTTGGGGTTCGGAAAGATTAATTAACAAGAACTTGATTGCTTCTACCAAGATTAATCTTTGAAAATGAGGCATTAACCCTCATTTTATTGATTGTACCTATGATAGGATTGAACCACTTGTAGCCATAATCGAATGAAACTAGTATCTTAATTATTTAGAAATAATTTAATTAGGAAGTCTTGTTAGTCATCCGAAGAAGCTAATATATAATTCATATCCGAAGCTAATTAATATAAACTCGCTCATATTTGTAAAATCGTAAAATATATTGGCTCGTTACTTAAGTGTAATTCCTATGTATCCATGATTGTAGCCATTGATCATTTTACTCGCTTTCTAGGTTAGTTTACATTTCATCAATTAGATATAAATATTTTCTCAAAACTCTTTATTAGTGTTTGTCTTAGCATAATAAGCGATAATTCTCTTACATTTCCGAATCGCCTACATATTGCTCCCTATGAAATTTGACTCTGACTCATTGTATATTATATTTCATGCGACCATGTACAATTACATTTTAGTAGTGGATTTGGATGTCATCAAAATTGGCGCCGTTGTCGGGTAACAATTTGACACATTTAGGTTGTTTGAGAAGTAAACGTGAGTGCTTTGGTCCAAAGTTGTAAATATTTGTGTAATTATTTTCTTATCTTTTTTTTTCTTGTTTATTTTTCTTGTGCGTTTTTGTAGTTTTGAAAATGGCATCACATTATAAATATTGGTCGGATGGTAGCCCAATGCTCGCTATGATGCCATTTGTCCGACCAATATTGATTATGTGATGCCATTTTAAAAACTACAAAAACGAACAAGAAAAATAAATAAGCATAATTAGCCCAATGCCCACTATGATGATTGTACTTTTTTTAAATATGATTATGGGAATATGGAAGTGCAAGAAATTGAGCATGGTGAAAATAGAGTTCAAGATCATGATGTTAAGCATACTTGAAGGAAGAAACAATCAACAAAAAGCCCCGGAGGAGCATTTGGAAAATAGTCTTCAAATGATTTTGGCACTTGAAGGCTGAACTCACAAATGAGATAAATGCTTCAAGCTTTAGAGGTCCAAAACACACGGGGGAAGTGAATGATAGCCAAGAACATTCCGTAGCGAATGAAGCCGAAAATATTTTTGGCACTTAATCAAAATCAAGATGAACTCTCAAATGCTCAAAATGAGAAGTTAATGCTCATGTTGGAAGCAATTCTCAAATATGAGGAGAAGTAAAACATGGCACTCAAGGACCTGAAATAAGTACTAACTTAAAATGATGAGAATATCTGCACCTTGGAAGATCAAATGAAACTATCGGTTGAGGCTCATTTTGCCCACCAACTTGAGAGTGTGGAAAGAGTTCAAGAAAATTCCTACTTCGAGTTACAAAGTGAGCTTTATTTTGAGGAATAAAGAATTGAACATCCACCAACCATCTCCAACTAGAGTCAATCGGCGTGATTGAGAAGATGGTTTAATTTGACTCTAGTTTGGGGGAAAAAGAGGTTCTCAAAATACAGAAAAACCTGCAATTTGGGAGGTCGATGTCTCATTCCAAGAGTTTTTCAACTTTGGAATCTTACGGTGATATGGGAATTGAGCCATCTGAATCCATTTGAGAATACAAAGAAGAAAGACGAGATCCACACATCAATTTGAATATCCAAGAATGCAAAATGACATCCCTCAAAAGAGAGCCAAGAAATGAAAAACAAAGAAATCGATGTTTGTCTGATCAGCTATTTACCACCCCCTGTCGCTCGTGGTCACAAGCTTGATTCCAAGTTAAGTGACCAGATCATATCCTCCAAGTGGAGATAAAAGTTATAAAGTTAACTTGCATTTTGCCACGATGTTAAATGCGGCGCTTAGTTGGCTGCAACCAATCATTGTCAAATTTTTAGTGTGTAACGACCTGGTCGGTCATGCCGAGAGTTATAGCCTCGCTTCCCCTATTTATACTTCTTTATGTGTGGTTTAGCTGTGTTGTATTGTATCGGGTTGGTAGGTTCGAGTCCGGAGTAGTGTTGGAGTGAAACTAGACACTTAGTCTCTTATTTAGAAAATCTAAGTTAGAAAAGTCAATTGAAAGTTGACATATGAGTAAACGAATTTGGATTTGAATTTTTATGGTTCAGATAGCTTCGTTGAGTTTTTTTAGACTATGGAGTGCGTCTGAAATGTAATTTGGAGGTGCGTGGTAGAATTAAGCTTGAATTGGCGAAAATTGGAAATTTGGCGATTTTAGTCGGTAGTGAAAAACTAGGTACAGGGGTCGGAATGGAATTCCAGAAGTTAGAGTAGGTTCATATTGTCATTTGTGACGTGCGCAAAAAATTTGAGGTCATTCGGACGTGGTTTGGTAGGTTTCGGCATCGTTGGCGAATTTTGGAAGTTTAGAAGTTCTTAGGCTTGAATCTGAGGTTGAATTGGTGTTATGGAGTTGTTTTGGGTGTTCTAAAGGTTAGACTATGTTCCTGTATGGATATGTTACTTGTTGGTATTATTGGCTTAGGTCCTGAGGGCCTCGGGTGTATTTCAGGTGGTTAACAGATTGGATTTTTGAAGTTGGGAATGTTGTTTTTCTAGTGTTTGAAGTTTAGGTGTTTTCCGCACATGCAGAAGGGAGCCATAGGTGCGATGGTCGCAGATGCGGAAGTATGATAGCGGATGCGGAATTGGCAAACTGGACTGTTGAGAACATGTGCTGAGGTATTGTTGCACCTGCTAGCTCGCCGGTGCGAGGGGTGAGCCGCAAATGCGAAAATGCCGGATAAGTAAAATATGCAAGTGCACTCTTAGGACCGCAAATGCGGTTGTGCAGGTGCGAGAATGGGGACCGCATGTGTGAGGCTTCTGGGCAGAAAGTATAAAAGCCATAGTTCGCGAATTATTTCCCATTCTTCACCATTATTCGTTGGTTTTGAGCTTTGGGCATAGAATTTCAAGAGGGAATCGAGAGATATCAGTGAGGTGCCGGGTTTTAGCCAATTTCGTGTTTCTGGATTATTTTTGTAGTTTTTCTTCTGGAATTTGTTTCTTTTGCTTATGTTGATAGTATTGTTCTGGTTGTGGTTAGATTCGGAGCTTTTGGAGACCAATTCGAGGGGCGAGGGCATCCCGGAGTAGGATTATACACTGTTAAGGTAAGTAACAATTTTAAATCTGGGTTTGAGGGTATGGAACCCGAAGATTTGATATCATGTGACTGTTTGGAGGTGATACCCACGCTAGGTGACAGGCGTGTAGGGGTACGCCATGAGTGATTGAGGCTTCGTCCGTCATGTGAGGCCTAATAATCATTATCAGTGTTTATGTGTTTACATGTCTGTTAAACTTGACTGCCTTCATGTTAGAGATCATGCTTAGGCTTTATTCACGCTCACATTAATTGTACTCAGTCATAGAAATTCATATACAAGTTACCGTAGTCTATATTATCCTGCTGATAAACTATAATACTTGATTTGGACTGCTTTCCTTTAATTTTTTAATTGTGATGCTAGAGAGGTGCACGACTGAGTGAGGCTGAAGGCCTGGTGTGGGATATTTTACTATAGCACGTGAGTTGTCCGTGCGGATCCAGATTGTACTATAGCACGTGAGTTGTTTGTGCGGGTCAAGATATGATATGATAGAACGTGAATTGTCTGTGCAGCATGTGACTGGTCCGTGCAGATTAGCGCTAGGGTTGTAGGAGTCTGAATACCTCCCTATGAGCGTAGGTACCTATTGAGCGTGAGCATTGAGGGCTGAGGGATTGAGTGATATTGCTGTGAGGTTTCATTTATTATTGTTGTTACTGCATTTATCTGCTAATTCCTTGGTAGTATGTGTTGATTCATGAAATTTACCTCTTATTGTTGTTTATTCTTAACTGTCAAAAGTAATAATTATATTATTCTGCTTAGCTCGTCACTACTACTCAGTTCCTTAGTTATTTCTATTACCTGCTGAGTTAGTTGTACTCATACTATACCTTGCACTTTATGTGCAGATCCAGGTGAGTTTTAGCGCGACGATCGTTGAGTCCAGGCCGGCTTATCTTCGGAGTCTGCAAAGTAGCTGCTAGCATCCACATGACCTAAGTATTCTTTCTACTCTCTATTTCCTCTTTTGGGTTGTATTGACTGTTAGATAGTTTATATATCTTAGTTTATGGGTTTAGACACTCATGGATTAGTGACACCCTGATGTTTGGGGATCTTTTCCGTATTTTCTATAGTTACATTTAGAGTTGGCTTGTTTTATGAGGAATCAAAATATTGGAAATGTTTTTATTAAATTCTTATAATAAAATTAGTAGTGATATTTTTGGGAAATATGCTTGCCTTTTAACACGATAGGAGCCATCACGACATGCGTTAGATTTGGGTCGTGACATAGTCCTTTTTTAATTTATTTTTTTTAGAATATCTTAGTATATTATTTTTGACTAATCTGCCAAGTTTCACATTTTTTGAGTTGTTTTGAGCAGGTTGCATGGTCCAGACAGCCCAAACTACTAGCAGAACATAGTATATCCTACCACTCGTACAGAAGAAATAGTGATCGTGAAGCTCTAGGAAGTGTTATTCTCCGCGAACGGAGGGATATGTTCACAAGCATCCCACAGCTAAGTGCCCAAAATTTAAAAACACTATAAATCTGAAAACACCACATTTCTGCCCAAAAATAGTAGTGGTTCCCCCTACCCATTTAAACAACAAAATAATCAAATTCTCCAGACTCTTCAATTTTCATGGAAACTTTAACTCATCACTCGAAGGTATGTGTTTTGTTGCCCTCCTCCTTCTTGAAATCATTTACTATTACTCTGTGTACTAAATTAGTGAAAGAAAAATAAATTGGTTCTCATGCTTATGGCTAAAAAATGTAAGGATGTGTTGGTGAATATTGCATGTGGATGTATGCTTGTTTGCTGGGTGAGGTTGGTTGAGAGATTGAGGTTGTTTTATGTGAAATTTCTAGGCAGTATCCACGGGTTTAATGTTGTGAAATTGCTATGAAAGTGAGATGCCCTCCATGTGTTTGTCGAAAAGCCCGAAAGAATTATAAATGGTAGAGGAAGAAGATCTTTGTGATCGCGATGCCCAATTTCACGATCGCGTAGGTCTAATTATTCTCTGTGTGAAAATTTCCCTCAGCGATCACAGAGCTTCAAATCTGATAAAAACAAAAATGTTTTTTTCGATCAAATGCTTTTTTCCGTGATCGCGTTGGTTTAGGCTCCAGGGAGTAAAACAATAGTTTTATAGAATTTGATCCTGATGCTTTTTGATCCTTTTCTTTGGCCTAAATACATCATAATACAGTGTATTGAGCATAAAATGGCCTCAGGAAATGATGAAATTGTGCAATCTGATATTCCCCAAGCCGAGGAAGAGGAGTATTTCGATCGGGGTGGATTCATAGTTGCTGAATGTGAAAGAACATATGATAAAATCATGTAGATGATCATCATCAAAGAAAGGGGCATCCATTTGGACAAACTTGAGGCTAAGATGCCGGATTTTTTTTGAAGATTGACTGGAAATGTATGGATTTGCTTTGCTCCTGTAGCAATCAGAGCCAACTACACAATAGTAAGGGAATTTTATGCTAATGCTCCGAAGATCGACTCGAAGGGAAGTATTTACCTTTGTTGTGGGAAAGCGGGTCAACTTTTATTTGGAGGTACTTAATGCACGCTATGATCTTCTCAATGCTGAAAACGAAGTATACAAAGCCAGAGCAAGGGATAGGGTAAGCTAGTGTTTGGTAGAGAAACTTCATGATGGGGCAACTCCCACTTGGGAGGGATTGCACGAAGGGGTTGATTCTTCTTCATTCATAGGTGAAGCCAAGACATGGCTGTCCATTATTGGTGACAACATCTTGCCGTCTAAACATCAGTTTGAGGTGATGCCTGAGAAGGCATTGATGATTGCTACTATTATGGATGACCTTCTAGTGAACGTGGGCCAGCATATGGTGAGTGTGATTAAGGAAGCATGTAACAGGAGGTCGAAGAGTATATTCTTTACCTCGTTTAGCACTCAGTTGTACTATGATGCTGGGGGTGCTAAAGGACCTGAATGATTTTGAGAATGGGCTAGACAAGGCAATTTATTCAATGCATATGAAAGGACCAATTTGCGGGCCAAAAAAGAGGAGGATTGATGTATCATCTAATTCATTTGGGCAGTTTAATGAGACTAACAATGGGCCCAATGGTTCTTCCATAGCTGCAGCTGGGCCACACACTCCCACTACACTACTTCCTTTCGGACCTCCCACTATGCGCCACCTTTTCAGTCAAATCTATGGCGTTGATGCACACATTCTCTGGCCTGTAGCATGCCTTCCTTCTGGTTCATCCGGGGAGGGAACTTCTACTAGGACCGAAGGAAAGTCATCTTTGACTGATGTACTTGAGGAGCAAACGACAACAAAAATCAGGTTCGAAGACATGAGCCGGAGGCAGGGAAATATTGGAATGAAACAACTAAATTTCAAGGAGCATGGGAAAAATAAAAGCAAATTCCTGTCAAAAATGATGCACAAGCTTAGTTCATTATGAGGTTCACATGAATCAGAGGACGATATTGAGGAGGATTTGGAGCTAACATTTCCCACCTCCTCCAGCTCCGAGTGATATCACTTTCGGGGAGCCCCTCTCACCATTTTATCTTGTTTTGTTTAGTTACATTGAGGACAGTGCAACACTTTAGGTTGGTTGTGGCTCATTTATATGTGATAATATATATGGAGCATAATTATTTCGAGAACTTGTGTAGATTGGTTAACGTTTATATATTATTGGTGATATTTTGTAGTTTATTTCTAGCCTGTTAGTATTAGTTTTTATTTTCTTATTTTCTTATTTTCTATACGTGTAGTAGTATTAATTAAACTTTTTGGTTTTTCTTTATGTAGCGGTTCTTTTTCAAGAAAATAATTTGTGTCAAACCGTGTGACTTTTCCCTATGATGGATGGCATGACAACTTTCTTAAATAATTAGTCTTGTTTAGTTTTTCTCTGTTTAGGTAATTTTTTTAGTTAGTTTAGTAGCTAGTAGTGAATAAATTTGTTATTGGATGTAATCTTATTGTCCATAAACCAACGTGTGGTTTGTTTGGTACCAACATGGTTTAATCTTTGCCATATGAATTCTTGATCTGTAAATTGAAAAATGTTCGAAGTGATAATCCTTGTTTTGACTTTTAGGTTCTATTTTTAGCTCTTTTATTCATTAAATAGTCTTTTAGGATGTATGTGATTTTCATTGAGTTCATTTGTTCTAATTAGATTTTGGATTTATATTTCAGTCGAGTTTGCATGTGACTTGTGTGGTGAGATTTGTTGTGAGTTCTTTTGCATTATTTGTAGTCTAGAACTTGGCCAGAATGTGCTTCAAGGCAATATCCTAGACTAACTTTGTTCGAAAAATGATGTTAGGCTTCCTTGGACCGCTATTATGCCTTAAATTTTCTACCCTTGCATATTTTCCCTAGTCAATCCTTTTTGAGCCATTTTTTCTTTGGCAACCATGTTACAAACTTTGACCCTTCGTTCCTTATTGATCTATCTTTGGCATCTCATCTCGTAAGTACTTTGAAAGTGCAAACATAGGCTAAAGAGTGACGGTTGGAAAAGTTGTGATGTGGAAGTTTCTTAAAATGTGTAAGGTTAAAAAGAAAAAAATAAAATAGTGGAACCTTCCCTGATTTTTGAAAAAAAATGAGTAAGAAAGAAGAAAAGGGAATAAAAAATAAGGAGTTGTGAATCAAGGGAAGATTAGGTGGTGGAATAAGAAGTGAAGAAAGTATGGAGAGGTACATGAAAGGCAAGCCTTTGGTACTACTTGTGTGCTTTTGCGTCACACCTAGCGCTCAACTGAATGAACCCAGTCAAGCAAGCCTGTTAGATTCGTTCTACCCAAACCCACTTGTGAATACAGAGAATACATATTTTTGTTAATTATACGATAATGAGACCATGTATACAATACCCATTCATTACCATTAGTTACTTCATTTTAATGTCTCAAATTACACACAGGTGTTTCATGGTTTGAAGTAGAACATGCAATTCAAACACAACATAACATTGTTTGACTTCCACAACACCAATATACAACCCACACTATGTCTACAGAGACTATAATAGATACAGAAGACTACTATGGTTATTCCGGCAACAAGGCCCCGCCTATACACCAAATTCAATACACAAGGTATAAAAGATACATGACCCCGAAATGAAGCGGGGCTCACCAAGTCAGTCGGGAAGAGGGTGTACTGTTATCACTGATCAATGTCTCCTGCTCTGGAACCACCTGCATCCATTAGAGATGCAGCGCCATCGGTAAAAGAGAGGTTAGTACATGTCGAATAGTAATAGTATGAAAAGCAAAACATCTCTTCAAGAACTTGAAAATACAACATGAATATGATGAATCATGGTGACAATCATAGGGCTAGATAGCCATAGAAGTCAAATAGATTTGTTAAGAACTTCCAATAACTTTTATAAATTTCCAGTCGGGAATTCTCTACAACTACTTTACACAGAGAGGCTTTGGCGCCTCACCCCAATATATACGGGTAGAGGTGAAATCATAATACAAGAACTTTACACCAAGTTACCCCGCTGCCTCACCCCAATGTACGTGAGTGCAGGTGTATTCCAGAATACCAAGACCTACACAAAGTGGCCTTGCCGCCTCACCCAATATATAGGGGTGGAGGTGTATTCCACTATACCATGACTCTACACAAAGAGGCATTACCACCTCACCCCAATATATGTGGGTGAAGGTGTATTCCACAATACAAGGATTTTACACAAACTGGGCTTGCTGCCTCATCCAATGTATACGGGTGGATATGTAATCCTAATCACAATCTCTACACAATTCAACATCATAGTTTTCATTTGAAACTCGACTTGAAGTTATAACATTTAGATATGTAATATATGCTTTGAACACGTTATCACAATAGTAACACAATACAACAATAACATTTGGAACACGTACGAAACATATATCACTTGTCAAAAACCTTATTCGGAATAATAGATTCGTGGTGAACAACTTGAATCTTACAAGAATAGTGTGGGGTTCAATTTTTAAGAGAAAAGTTTAGCCATCCCTCAAATTCGTCATTTAATGATACTACAACGATCCACTACACTAAGCTACTTCAATCTACAATTACAACATTCAACGGGACCAATATTATTAGTAACAAATTCCATAATTTAGGTCATTTAGGCATATTATTAAATACCTAGTAGGCATGGATCTCTATACCGATTAACCATAGAATTACTTCATCCAACTACTATCTTTTACCAACAACATATTCCACCTTCATTCTTAAACAATTTATAACTTTCAACATCACATACATGACCATACATCCACACCCAACCAACTAAATTCCATCAAATAATTACCTTTCAATCTCTACAATAGGTATGTTTTAAAATTGGGAACCTATGGCTTCCAATCACCATACCATATGTTCCAACACTTAATTCATACTTGTATTCCCATAATAAATCCAGGCATGTAAGTCGAAGGGTGTATTATTACCTTTTGAAAGAAATCAAGAAAACCCCTCATTTGAGTTCTTGAAGAAATTTCTTGAAAATCTATGTATTTTATGGAGGGTGAAGTTAGTTTTAGGGTGTAATTGATTGAATAAAACACAAAATTAGTAGAGATACTCACCTTGAAGATGGCGGGGAGTTGGAGGTCTTGAAAGAGTGGAGGAAAACCCCAGAGTTTGGCCAAGAGAAATGGGGAAAAATGAACCCCGAAATGAGTATAGAATGTTTCGGGAGCTACAGGTGGCGTGGGGTGCTTCCTGTGGAACTGGTTCTAGAACATCAAGATTACCGGCGCCACAGATAGTGGCATGCTACCCTCGACATTGGCGATTGTAAACTGATTCTATTTCGCCCGGAAATGGGCATACCTTTGTCATACTATGTCTGAATTCGATGAATTTTTTGTTGTGGCTCCGTAATTTCCATATGGATCTATTTTTAATCAAACCTGAATTTGGAGCTCAATTTCTCAAATTTATACCACTTATACTCGAATAAACAACGTCGAAACATCATAGAAATATCCAAATTAAATTACGGGCATACGCCCAAGTCAAAAATCACCATCCAAACAACTAAAAAATAAAAACACCATTCCGAGGTCGAATACAAAGAATCCATCATATGAAGCTACTTAAGACTTCAAATAGTTCAAAGGAGCGTAAATGCTCGAAATGAAAAGTCGGGCCGTTACATTCTCCCCCACTTAAGATCATTCGTCCTCGAATGAGGGTTATAACCCGCCATTAGCATCCGATTTGGCCCAACTCAAAATTCACACACACTAGAAATTTAAAAATTTGGCTAACTCCTTAAATTTCAAAATATTTTTCCAGAGTCTCCCCTGTGACGGGACATATCCACCAGTCTGCTAATCCGAGAAATCAATCCTAACAACATATATATAATCCGATGATGCAATATAACATGAAAACAACAACAACCGTGACCTCATATATTACCCGAAAAGGAACACCTTTAGCATAAGCTGTACAAATGATATGCAAATCATAGGGAACAATTTCATAGAACGATTACGTAACTATTAAAACAAATAAGGGTACTTCTTCTTCATTTCTTCCTCGGCCTCCCACGTGGCCTCTTCAACCTGCTGGTTTCGCCATGACACTTTCATGGAGGCAATTTCTTTATTTCTCAACCGGACTTGTTGAACAATAATATAAGCTGGAATCTCTTCATAAGTCAATTCCTCATTAACCTCAGTAGTCTCTACCGAAACAATGAGTGTTGGGTATCCAACTACTTTCTTCAACATAGACACATTAAATACCGGGTGCGCTAATGACATCTTTGGTGATAGCTCAAGCTTGTACGCCACCTCACCAGTCCTATGAATGCTTCTGTACGGTCCAACATCCCTCAGACTCGATTTTCCTTTCTTACAAAAATGCATTACACCTTTCATGGGGAAAACCTTCCAGAATACCCAATCATATTCTTTAAAATACAAATCCCTACGACGAAAATCCGAATAAGACTTTTTATGACTCTGAGCAATTTTGAACCACTCCTTAATGATATTAACTTTTTCCATAGCCGGATGCACGAGGTCTAGACCTATGAACTCTGCTTCCCCTATTTCAAACCACCCAATGGGAGATCTGCATCTCCTACCATATAAAGCCTAAATTGATGCCATTTGAATGCTAGCATGATAGCTATTTGTGTAGGAAAATTTTATTAGTGGAAAATGATCATCCCATCTACCTTTGAAGTCTAGAATGCAAGCGCACAACATATCCTCAAGCGTCTAAATAGCCCACTCTACCTGCGTGTTTGTCTATGGGTGAAAGGCTGTAATAACATTCACCTGAGAACCCAAACCTTGCTGAAATTTCTTCCAAAAATTAGCCGTGAATTGTGCCCCTCGATCAGAAATGATAGAAGTTGGAGTGCCATGCAACCTAACTATTTCTTTGATATACAAGTGAGCATATTATTCCGCTGTATCGGTAGCCTTAAACAGCAAGAAGGATTTGATTTCGTGAGCTGATCCACAATAAGCATATTAATCATTTTCCACTTCCACATTGGAATTTCTATGTTCTGTGCCAACCCACCGAGCCTTTGGTGTTCAGCCTTCAGTTGCTGACAATTTGCACACTTCGCCACAAAGTCCGCTACATTCCTACAATAGGCTTCCTTAAGATCATGATACTTTTTGTGAGCTTCAGTCATGATTCTTTCCCGTAGGCCGTCCACGTTTGGATCACATAGTCGCCCTTGCTATCTTAGTGTACCATCATTCATGCCAAGAGAGAAGGCCATGGTCTTATGTTTATGAATCCCCTCTTTCAGTTGTGCCAACAATGGATCGTTGTATTGCTTCTCCTTGACCCCCACAATGAGTGATGATTCAGCCCTATTTTGCACAATCACCTCTCCTTTATTAGAGTCCACAAGACAATGTCCCAAACTAGCCAATCGATGAACTTCTTTGGCCAATTGCCTTTGATATGCCTCCAAGTGTGCTAAACTACCTATAGATTTCTGTCTAAGAGCATCCTCTACATCATTAGCCTTCCCTGAATGATATAGAATATCAATGTCGTATTCCTTGAGTAACTAAAACCATCTTCTCTGTCTCAAATTCAATTCTGTCTGCTTGAAATAATATGGCGAAATGGCTTCCTAGCCACTCAAACTTGCACCAGTTTGTAAAGCCAGTATATGAACTCGTGGGTTTCCCATTTGAATACATTTACTTGAGAAAATGGCTACTAATAAACACCCATGATGGTGCGTGTTGTTCAATTGCTGCTGACATGGATTAAATTTATTATTATGTATAGCGACATCATCCATTCATTCACATTTTGTTGACACCTATATATTCAAGGTCCCACTTTTTTTATCAAATTAATTTTTTCTACACATATCCCTTCCACTCCCTCAAAACCCGCTGGAAATCAATTTGAAAACTTTTAGATTATATCACCGAGAACCGGTCAAATATCTCCAGAAATTGTCTTTTTTCTCTCCCACTCAATACCTTTCATTTTCATTGTTTATCATCTTCACACCAAGAAAATACGAACCATCTGCAAAACCTTTTACCACCAAAAATTACAAAGAAAATATCACCAAAACTCAAACACAAAAATCACCACCTCTAAAGATCAAAGAGAAAAATCATGAAGCAGTGAACAACTTTTACCATGATCGAAATCAGACCCGATTTTTCCCAACAGATCAGCAAATTTCAGCAAATCAGAAAGCAGCGAACTATATTTTCTTTTCAATTTCTCTTGACCCATTCATAGTACAAAATCAGACCTGGTTTTTCTTCTTCCTTAATCCGATGTGTTTCTTTTTATGATAATGGGTGTAGAGTTTTTTCTCATATAGAGCTTTGGAGCGTGATGGATAGTAAAAAATTGAAGAATAGACAAATATGGCAGTTTAATATTTGTTATGGACTTAATATGGAATGAAAGGGGGGAGAGAGGGAAAAGGAAGAAAAAAAGAAATGGAGAAGGGGAGGGGGAGGATTATGGGGTGGCGATAATTAAGGAGAGGGAGGGGTAGAAGGAGAAGGAGAAGGAGAAGGGAACATGAGTGAAGAAAGAGAAGGGGTACGGGGTAAGGGTATGGGGAGGAATAAATAGAGCTAGATATTTTTTTATATTTTTATTATAAATTTTATCGTATTCACGTGATTTATAACACACAACTGACCACATCTGCTATAATACTGCCATATAAGCATAGTCAACTGTCAAATGAGTTTTTTAACAGTCATTTTCTCAAGTAGAGGTGTTGAAATGGAAAACCCAAGAGTTCATATATCGGCTTTAGAAGTTGATGCATGTTTAAGTAGCCACGAGGCCATTTGGCCAAAATATATTGAAGGCTTTTATGGTCCATGATATATCGACATGGACCCCATATAAATAATGACGCCAAATTTTCAATGCAAATGCCGCTACAGCAAGTTCTAAGTCATGTGTTGGATAGTTCTTTTCATGATTCTTGAGTTGCCTAGAAGCATAAGCTATCACCTTGACATATTGCATTAATACACACCCAAGCTCGATTATTTAAGCATCACAATATACCACAAATCCATTTATACCCTCTGGTAGGGCAAGAACGGTGCCGTAGTCAATCTTGCGTTCAACTCCTGTAAACTCCTTTCACAAGCGTCTGACTATTGGAACTTAATTGCCTTCTGCGTCAATTTAGTCAACGGAGAGGCAAGAGTAGAAAAACCCTCCACAAACTTTCTGTAATACGCTACTGAGCATAAGAAACTGCGAATCTCTGTTGGAGTTGTAGGCATCGACCAATTCTCCACATCTGCAAATTTCTTGAGGATCAACCTTAATTCCCTCACTAGAGACGACATGACCCAAGAATGTGACAGATTCGAGCAAAAATTCACGCTTTGAAAACATTTCATATAACTGTTGCTGACATAGGGTTTGCAGAATTAACATGAGATGGTCGACATGATCCTCTTAATTGCATGGATATACAAGGATATCGTCAATAAACACTATCACAAACGAGTCAAGGAATGGATTGAAAACTCGATTCATAAGATCCATGAAAGATGCCGGGGCATTTGTTAGCCTAAAAGACATTAGCATAAATTAAAAGTGCTCATACGGGGTTCTGAAAGCTGTTTCCGCGATATCCTGAACCCCGATCATCAATGGGTGATACTCGGATTGTAAATCATTCTTTGAAAAATACTTAGCACCCTGCAACTGGTCTACAAGTCATCCATCCTTGGCAGTGGATACTTATTCTTGACTGTGACCTATTTGAGTTGCCGATAGTCAATACACATTCTTAGTGACTAATAATTCTTCCTCAGAAAGACAACCAGTGCACCCTATCTAATAAATCTTTCAATCGTTCCTTTAGTTCTTTCAATTCTGTCGGTGCCATCATGTAGGGTGGAATAGATATAGGTTGCATGTCTCACATGATATCAATCCAAAATCGATCTCCCTGTGTGGTGGAATCCCAGGGAGCTCACCTGGAAAGACTCCAGAAAATTCATTCACAACAGGCACAAAGTCAAGTGTAGGTGCCCCAACATCGGTGTTCGTAACCCAGATCAAATGGTACATACACCCCTTTTTAGTCATCTTTGTGGCCTTAAGTTAAGAAATAAACCTATCCTTCGGCACCACATCATCCCCTTCCACTCAATAACTGGCTCATTTGGAAATTCGAACCTAACTGTCTTGGTTCGGCAATCAAGCCTGGAATAACATGAACAAAGCAAGTCCATCCCCATTATTATATCAAAATTGACCATCCCCAATTCGATGTGATCGACCATGGTGTCCCGACCATTCAACGTGACAACACAATCCCTATAAACCCCTGCGGCAAAAATAGACTCACGAACCTGAGTAGATACAAAGAATAGCTCATGAAGTTGTTTCGGTTCTATCTCAAATTCCATCGTAATCTGAGGAGTCACATATGAAAAAGTGGAACCGGAATCAATAAGAGCATATACATCATGGGATTTTATAGACAATACACTTATGACAACATTAAGAGAAGCCTCTAAATCCTAACGCCTCTGCATAACATAAAATCTACTAGGTCCTTCTAGATTATGTGCAACACACCTAGTTGCACCACGCCCTGCGGGTACGGGGGTGCCTCAAGATTGAAGTGTTATGGATGTAGTAGTTGCATAATTAGCTGGTTGCACAGTACCTATGCCCATGATCCGGCCGGACGAGCGGCAAAATGTGATCCATCACACTGCACCCATAGCATATAGTAAGGTCCATGAATCAAGCACCACAGTGCATCCTCCCACACTTAGGGCATGGGAGCCTCCGTTGCTGCTCAATCCTCTGTCAGGCCGACCCTGCTGGTTGGTTCCCCTATTGCCCTGACTGGGTCCACATGAGTGTGCACTCATCGAAGATTGAGCGAATGATTGATATGGTCCTGATGACCCTCCTCTGGATGCCTACCTACCACCACCACCACCAGAAGAACCACCAAAGTTGCCCGCCGCTCGAGCCTTGCTGCTACTCTGATGCTCTATCCTATTCTTCAATTTGTGGGTCTCTATGGATTGTGCAAATTCAACCATCTTACCATAGTTCATGTTAGTGTTGAAGGAAGTTGTAGCTTCCTCGTTAATAACAAAGGGTCTAAGGCCCTGTATAAACACGACATACTCTAGCCTCGACAGTGGGTAACATGTGAATAGCACACTTGGACAGGCACGCGAACTCCATATGGTACTCCGACACATTTATACTACCCTACTTAAGTCTTTCAAACTTAGTGGTATGGGCCGCCTTAGTCTGGGCAGGCAAGAAATGATCAATTAAGGCATCGGTGAACTCACTCCATCTCGATAGAGGGTTTCCCTCCTCACTAGATTGCTCATACATTTCAAATCAAAGAATTGGACACCCCTTTCAGGCGGTAGGAGGCCAACTCCACTCCATGTGTGTCAATAGCGCGCATAACTCGGAGAGTCTAGTGCATCTCATTAATGAAGTCCTGAGGGTCCTCCTCAGGATCAGTACTTGTGAACACTGGAGGATCCAACTGGCGAAACATGTTCACCTTGGAACTACTTGAATCCCCTGGCTGACTAGAAGGAATGGGTGTGAAATTTGATCTCTGGGCCCTGGAGGACACTATCTGAGCCAAAATATGTATGGCTCCACTAAGATCCCCATCAGAAACACCAAAATCGGAAGCTGGAGTAGAAACACCACTATCTGAGCCAAAATATGTTTCATGGGCTAAACTAGAACAGGTAATTCAAACACAACATAACATTGTTTGACTTCCTCAACACCAATATACAATCCATACTATGCCTACGGAGACTATAATAGCTACATAAGATTACTATGATAATGCCGGAACCCAGGATATACCTCAAACGCAATACACAAGGAACAAAAGATACATGACCCGGAAATTAAGTGGGGCTCACCAAGTCAACTGAGAAGATGATGCAGTGCCCAGGAAATGATGCAGCGCCCAGGATCTGATGCTGTGGAACCACCTGTATCTATTAATGATGCAGCGCCCAGGAAAAAGGGAGGTTAATGTATGTTGAATAGTACTAGTATGAAAACAAAAACATCTATTCAAGAACTTGAAAATACAACATAAATATGATGAATCATGGTGACAATCATACGGCTAGATAACAATGAAAGTCAAACAGATGCTGTGGAACTTCCGCTAACATTTATAAGTTTCCAGTCGGGGATTCTCTACAATAACCTTTAAAAAGAGCAGCTTTGCCGCCTTACCCCAATACATGCGGGTGGAGGTGAAATCATAATACCAAAACTTTACACAATGTGGACCCACCGCCTCACCCCAATGTATGCTGGTGGAGGTGTATTCCATAAAACTAAGACCTTACAAAAAGCGGCCTTGTCGCCTCACTCCAATATATGTGGGTTGAGGTGCATTCAACATTACGAAGATTCTACACAAAGCATCCTTGGCATATCACCCCATTATATGTGGGTGGAGGTGTATTCTACAATACCAAGATTCTACACAAAGCGCCCTTTCCGCCTTGCCCCAATGTATACGGGTGGAGGTGTAACCCTAAACACAATCTCTACATAATTTAACATTATAATTTTCATTAGAACTATGACTTGAAGTTATAACGTTTATATATGAAATCTATGCTTTGACACTTTCTCACAATTGTAACACAACACAACATTAATATTTGTAACACGTATGGAACATACATCTCTTGTCACAAAGCTTATTCGGAATAATAGATTCATGGTGAACAACTTGAAAGTTACAAGCATAGTGTGGGGTTCAAGTTTTAAGAGACGAGTTTATCCATCCCTCAAATTTTTCACTTAATGATACTACACTAATCTACTTCAATCTACAATTACAACATCCAACGGGACCAATATTAGTAACAAATTCCGTAATTTAGTCCAATTAGGCATTTTATAAAACACCTAGTAGGCATGAATATCTACAACTCCTAACCATAAAATTAGTTAATCCAACTACTATCATTTACCAACAACTTATACCACCATCATTCTTAAAAAAATTCATAACTTCAAACATCACATACATGACCATCCATCCACACCCAACCAAAAAAAATTCCATCAAATAATCACATTTCAATCTCTACAATGGGTAATTATTTAAATTGGGAACTGATGGCTTCCAATCACCATACCATAAGTTCCAATACTTAATTCATACTCATATTCCGCTAATATATCCATGCATGCAAGTTTGGGATATATCCATGCCCTGGGCGCTAACGATGGGAAATTGATTCAATTCGCCCGGAAATGGGCATAACTCTGTCATACGATGTCTGAATTCGGCGATTCTTTTTGCTATGGCTCCGTAAATTCTATACACATATAATGCTCTAATAAAAACTGAATTTTGAGCTCATTTTTTTATTATGATACCACTTATACTCGAAGAAATACCGTCAAAACATCCCAAAAATATCCAAATTAAATTACGGACATACGCCCAACTCCAAAATCACCATGCAGACCTAACAAAATCATCAAAACTCCATTCCAAGGTATACTGCAAAAACAAACTCAAACTTGGTTATAATGCATCATAAGAAGATACTCAAGACTTCAAATAGTTGAAAGGAGTGTAAATGTTCAAAATGACAAGTCGGGTCGTTATATTTTTATTATCGTTCAGAGAGAGTGAGTTATGTCTTTCCATTTGATGTCCCATTTGTACCCCAAACTACACTTTGTGATTGCGAGATTAACCTATCCTTGCGTACCAACTTGCGAATAAGAAACTCTTAACATATAATGCCATACTTTGGCCATGGGACACATTGCAAGCTAAATTATGAAGCAAAATATAAAATAAAAATGTAAATTAGCACAGACTAAACATCAATATGAACCTCGGCCAGCAAGAACGTCCAAACTACTACAACTGACAAACCAACAAAATATATATACAAGTCCTACAAGCCTAACATACTGAACTAACTGACAGGTTATATCTAGAAGCCTCTACTGCTGGATGTACTGTGATAGGATTAGGGCCCCGACCTACCCATAACCTATATACATATATACCCAAGATATATACAAAACTCCAGACCCGACAACTCTGAAGGACACGGAGCTTACCAATAAAGTTAATCTCGGCTAACACCTACTGAGGAGGTCTACCCATCTGTCTGTCTGAACCTGCATGCATGAAATGCAACGTCCAAGAAAAAGGGACATTAGTAGGAAATAATGTACTGAGTATGCAAGGCTATAAAATAACTAAAAGCTGAAACTTAACTAATAATATAATAACTGAAAGTAACTGGAAGTCAAAGATAATCTGAAGATATGCTTACCTGATTATATTGATTCAACTCTCTTAATATAGGCTCTGTATCTCGGTCAACTGATATTGCTCATGTAACGACCCGACCAGTGGTTTTGAGCTCTAGCACGTCGTTCAGCGGTTTGAAGTCGTGATCAGCTTCGGTTCAGATATTATGACCCGTGGGCGTGGTCGGAATTGAATTCCAGGAAGTTTAGAATTGATTTGGAAAGGAAATTCTCTTTTCAGAAGCCTTAAGTTGGTGAAATCAACTAAGATTGGAACTTTGAGTAAACGATATCCAAATCAAGATTTGAAGGTTGCAGCAGGTCTGTACGAATATTTTAGACTTGGTGTGTGTCCGGCTCGTGGTTTGGATAACCCGGGAGCGTTTCGGCGTATATTGTGGAAGTTAGCATCTTAGAAGGATTTCATGAATTTGGGCTTGAAGTGCATATCAGTGAGGTTGATGTCCGTTTGGGATTCTGAGTCTGGAAACAGCTCTGTATGGTGATTCTAGAATTCGGAGCGCGATCGGAAGTGAATTTGGATGTCCGTAGGTTATTTGGCTAAAGATAGAAATTTGAAGGTTTTTGAGAAATTCCACCATAAGTGGAAGTTTTGATATGGAGGTCGGAATGCGATTCTGGAAGTTGGAGCATGTATGCAATGTTGAATACGATTTGTGTGAAAAATTTGAGGTCAATCGGGTGTGATTTGATAGGTTTCACGCCAGATATAGAAGTTTGAAATTCCAAGTTCTTAAAGAAATGGATTTGAGTGCGATTCGTGGTTTCGGTGTTGTTTGATGTGATTTGAGGGCTCGAGCAAGTCAGTGTCAGGTTTTGGGACAGGTTGGTATAATTGGACGGGGTCCCGGGGGCCTCGGATGGATTCCGGGTGGTTGTCGGATAAGAATTTAAGTTTTAAGAAGTGAAGATTGTTGTCATCTGGTGTGGTCCGCACCTGCGGCCAAATGCTCGCAGGTGCGGCTTCGGCGCCGCAGGTGCGAGATTGGGTCTGGAGCTGAGGGACCGCAGGTGCGGGAGTTTTGTCGCACCTGCGGAATCACAGGTGTGAAGAGGGATCGCAGGAGCGGGAGTTGCTGGGCTGAGTCAGAGCGCACCAGTGATGGAATTTCCGCAGGTGAGAGCCGCAGGAGCGGCTATTGCACCGCAGCTGCGAAAATGGCTGGAGGCAGTGGGGTGTTTTAAGAACGGATTTTTGGCCATTTCTTCATTTCTCTCATTTTGGTGTGGCAATTTTTGGAGCTTCAAGAGGGGGATTTTCAGCAAGCATCACTAGGAAGTGAATTCTTCCCATTAATAAGTTAAATATGTCATCTTGCATGGATTTGAACATGAATATTGGTAGGAATTTGGGAAAAATTGAAGAAAGATAGGAAATAGAAAATTTGGATTTTTAGCCACGAATTGAGCATAAATATTTGAGTAAATTATATATTTGAGTTAGTAAGGCTATGGGTAGAATGTATCTTCGAGAATTTCAGATTTTAGGGCACGTTAGCCCGAGGGAATTTTTGTCATTTCTCCGAGCGGGGTTGAGAAAGTATATAATCTGAATTTGTTGTGAGTATTAGGATAAATTTTCATTTCTTTGCCGTTATCTAGTAGTTTCAGATCGTTATACGTCTGTTGGATTCATCGGAAGGGCTTGGGAGCCGTTGTTGGAATTTCGTAGTGAGGTAATTCTCCTTTATAACTTTGAGAGGGGGAATCGTCTCCCTAGGTGGATTAATTCAGTACATGCTATTATCTTAGGGGGCTACATACGCACGAGGTGACGGGAGTCCATACGTAGCTAATATTAGGTCATGTCCGGGTAGTCTAGGACCCACTAGCATGCCTTACATGTTATACCTGTTATCATGCGTGTAATATTAAAATTCTAATGTAATCGATGACGTAATTGAATATCTAAATAAAACTAGAGTTCATTTTGTTAATCTTCTAAAGGAGAATTTATCTCTCTGTGGATATTTGTGTACCTGGATTAGGTTATATCGTGGAATGTCATTAAACGTGACAAATGAGTTTCAAAAACAAACGATTTCAAAACTCATATTTCATGTTTCTTTTAAATAAGGATTTTTCCACTTTCCTGAGAGAACTATTTTCTTGATAAAATACGGATTTAATGGGTATAAATGTGTCAGTACCTGAGTCGCAGGTATGATTCGTGAGCAGGGGAAGCTTTATAATATTCAGTATAAGTGTGTCAGCACTCGAATCGCAGGTACGATTCGCGACCAAGGGAAGCTTTATGGTAATTTGGTATAAATGTGTCAGCACCCGAGTCGCAGGTATGATTCGCGAGCGGGGGATGCTTTATAATATTCGGTATAAGTGTTTTAGCACTCGAGTCGAATGTATGATTCGCGATCGAGGGAAGCTTTGGTAATTTGGTATAAATGTGTCAGTACCCGAGTCGCAGGTATGATTCGCGAGAGAGGGAAGCTTTACGCCTATTCAGTGATTAGATATTTCTCCGACTCCGGCCGATTGTCTTATCCTTGTGTGCGCATGACTATTTGGTACTGTTTTATTGATATTGGCTTGACATGTACTTGAAAAAAAAATGAAAGAGTACATTGTTATTTATTCTCATAAGGTACCTGGATTTCTGAACTTGATATGTATTCGCTGCTCATTGTCCTACATGTCTACTGTACTTTATCATATTATGTCAAATATTGTTGGACCTTAGTGAGTTTCAAGTCAACCCCTCGTCACTACCTCTCTGAGATTATGCGGGCGACTTACTGAGTACACGTTGTTTTTGTACTCATGCTACACTTGCTGTGCATTTTTATTGCACAGGTACTTTCATAGCAATGTGGAGGATTCGGAGACTTAGGCGAGCTGCATCATCCGGAGGTGATCCGCAGCTGATAGAGTCTCCTTCGTACTGTATCTATTTCATTCAAATTTCCTTGCCCAGTTGTATTTCGGACATGCTTGTAATTATTGTTGAATTCATAGAAATTGCTCATGTACTTGTGACGCCGGGTTCTGGGATATGTATTGGGATACAATTGCTTAAATGAAATCTTTAAATCACTGTTTTTAATTAATAGACTCTTATTTGATTATCATGTAATAAAGTGAACGGAAATGTTTTTCATAAATGTTAAAACCGGAAAGTTATTTTAATTAGTTAATCTTTTGGCTTGCCTGACCTTGATGTCCGGCGCCATCACGACCTTAGGGATTTTGGGTCGTGCCCACATGGTATCAGAGCGC
Organism: Nicotiana knightiana; assembly: GCA_005239525.1. Classification (NCBI taxonomy): domain Eukaryota; kingdom Viridiplantae; phylum Streptophyta; class Magnoliopsida; order Solanales; family Solanaceae; genus Nicotiana; species Nicotiana knightiana. Next base: position 47,991 of record ML390988.1, read on the forward strand.
TAGGTTCCTGTAAGTCTCACGAGTCATGAGCAAGTCTAGTAGAGTCTTGCGGATTGGTACGGAGATGTTTGTACTTGTCTTCAAGAGGCTACAAGGCTGTTAGGAGTATTTCCCTTCTTGATTCTTCATCGTGCGAGTTGATTCCTTTGAGGCTTATGCCTATGTTCATTCCTACTCAATCTTACACGTCACGAAGCGGTTGCTATGGATCAAGAATCTGAGGAATGGAAATGGTACTATGAATGTAATTTGAGATGCTTCCATGTGTAATTGGTCGTTGTTGTTGTTATGGCCTTGCAAAAGGGTAATATGTGTTTCAACTCAGTAGCAGTGTTTTCGGGAGCCATAAGGCTATGCTCGGGTAGTGATGATGTTTACAATTGATTGTCGTGTGATGTCGATGTGATTATAGAACATTTGCCCGCATGTTGGGGGAGATGAATGGTTTGAAGGGAGGTCTTCTCAGTGTGTGATTTCGAGATTTCAGTGCTTTTGTACCGGCAGAGGAAGGGCATTTGCGTTGTTTTGGTATAATAAAGGCTTGAATAAGTTTGAAGGAGGTTATGGGACGTGTTGGTATATTTGGTACAGGTCCCGAGGGCCTCGGGTGTATTTCGCGTGGTTAACAGAGTGATTTTTGGCTTTTGGAAGTAGTTGTTCTGGTGTGTATTTACTGCAGAAAGTTTTACCCTATGCGCTCGCGGAGGTGGTCTCGCGTTCGCATAGGGGGATTGGAGTGCTGAGGGTATTTTTCTATGCGTTCGCGGGGGATTGGGTGTGTTTGCGTAGAGTAGAAGGCATTGTGAGGACCCTAGGCCCATTGGCTTGTGCGTTGGCGTAGGAGCCTATGCGTTTGCAAAGGCCTGGGGTTGTTGAGCAGTGTGTTCACGTGGATTTTTGTGCGTTCACGTAGAGTAAAACTAGGGGCCTGTTGGAATGTTCAATGCGAACGCGCTCCTAGTGATGCGTACGCGATGAGTAAAGGACTGGGCAGAAAGTTTAAGTTTCAAAAACGAGGGTTTTAGGCCATAACTCCAAAATCAATTAGAGAGCTGGGGAGAAAGTGGAAATTGAAGAGATTTTCAGTAGAGTTCTTTAGGTAAATGTTCTTCAATCACATTTGGGTTAATTTCATGATTCAGCCTTGATTTTTATCATGTAAATTGAGGAAATAAAGTGGAAATTGGGGGGAAATGGGAGGAAAATTTGGGAATTTAGTTTGAGGATTTGCACGGGCAATTGAGGTCGGATTTTGGTAAATTTTATATGGGTAGACACGTGGGGATATGAGTATTCCGGTTCAGTGATATCTATCGAGTTCTGATACATGGGTCCGCGTGTCGGGTTTGGCTAATTTCGGGAATTGTGCCTAATTTTGATAAATTTTTAATGCGTTTCCTATCCCTAACATATTTTGATGATATTAATCTGATTTTGATATACTTAGAGCAGTTGGGAGCCGATTCGAGGGGCAAGAGCATCGCGGATTAGTATTTGGGCATGTTTGAGGTACGCAATGACGGTAAATCTTGTATTGAGGGTATGAAACTCCGGACTTTGTATTTTTCTCACTATTTTGGAGTGGGGCACATGCTGGATGACGAGTGTGTGGAGTGAAATTATTGGGGATTTTGACTTGGTCCTTCTCGTGGAAACTATTGAGTCGCGTATTTACTTTTAAATCATATGTTAAATCGTGTTTTCAGACTATTGTTGTATTTGGGCTATAAGCCATGTTTGAGGCCTTGTGTCGACCTGTTTAGATCCCTTGTGGGCTTTAACTGTTATTCTTCATTGTGTTGACTTATGATTTACACTCAGTCATATTATGTTTAACTGATTTCGAAACTCAGCTTTATTTACACTATTTTAAGATATAAAGTGACATTTTTGGGTTGAGTACCCTGTTTTACTGACAGCCCGAGTGGCGTTTTTGAGAGTTTCTGACTAAGTGAGGCTGAGGGACTGATTATGAGGAAATGATATGCCACGAGGTGGATTGATATTAGCGCTTGGGCTGAAGAAGCCCCTCTGGAGTTGTACACACCCCAGTGAGCGCATGTACCTACTAAGTGTGAGTGCCCAGTGACGATTGATTGTGAGGCATAAGTGACAGTGAGGATAACCGAGGTGCTGATAATGAGTGATTATGAGGCATGCTGAGTGACTGATTCTGAGTGATGACTTGCCCGAGGGGCGGTTTATGATACATGTTTTTACCCGACTGGCTCTTTATGACTTGTTTCATTTTTCACACAACTATTGGGTATTTTTCTGAAATTGTTGGCAATCACACTTTTCTAAGGATTTTACTGAAGTTGGCTTTTAAAGCGTGTTGATTTAATGTATACACTATTAAAAAGAAAGACTGTGCTTATTGTGAATTGATGATTTGATCCTATGTGGTTCTTACTGTTCAGACTTGATTTATTTTCATTACTATTGAGTTGGCGTACTCACATTACTCCCTACACCCATGTGTGCAGATACAACCGAGCGCTAGTTTTCTTCCTTCTTGTGGAGCCGGAGTTGGGACTTTGCGGTAGTTGTTCAGTGTCCACAACATCTCTTTTCCCATTTCTTGTTATGTATTTAGTTCCTTGTTCCAAGACTTAATGTATTTTGACAGTAGGGTAGATGCTCATGATGTGTTGACTCCAGATTTTGGGGGTAGTAGTTAGATTATTTATTTGGTTTTATGAAAAATATTATGTCAGAATGAGATTATTGGCTAGCCTAGTTCCATGATAGGCGCCATCACGGGCGGATTAGGTTTTGGGGTCGTGAGAAGTTGGTCTCGGAACATAGGTTACATAGGACTCAACAGTCATGATCATGATTAGTAGAGTCTTGTGGATCGGTATAGAGACGTCTGTACTTATATTCGAGAGGATACATAACACTTAGAAAAAATCTCATTTTCTTGAATTCTGTCGTTCCATTTTTTTAGTTTGGAAATCTAAACTTCTGTTGTTTCATTCTCTCACAGATGGTGAGGACTCGCGCTACCGGTCAGGGTGACCAGACACCAACAGGACCAGCGAGAGGTCGAGGCCGCGGTCGAGGCCGTGGTAAAGGTAGGGGAGCAGTCCGTGCGGCAGCCGGGGTAGCACCAGAGGGTCCCCCTACCATTCATGATCAGGTTCCCACTGCAGATATTCCTGTGGGGCAGGCTCAGGCACCGACAGTGCCCATTGTTACTCCAGGTCTTCAGGAGACCCTGGCTCAGATCTTGATAGTATGTACTAGCCTTGCCCAGGCAGTTGTTGTATCTACTACTGCTTCTACTTCTCAGGCCGGGGGAGGCACTCAAACTCTAGCTTCCTGGACACCTGAGCAGGTTACTCATGCCCTTCAGACATCGGGGGCAGTTCCAGCCCAGCTGGTTGCTCCTGTTCAGGAATTCGTGGTTCCAGCTATGCCAGATGATGAGCAGCGTAGGCTTGAGAGATTCAGTAGGCTTCAGCTTCCGACATTCAGTGGTGCTGAGGGTGAGGATGGTCAGGGTTTTCTGGATAATTGTTAGAGGATGCTCCGTACTACAGGGATACTATAGACTAGTGGGGTCTTGTTTGCTACTTTTCATTTTTTAAGGGGCTACTTTTACTTGGTGGGATTCCTTCAAGAGGCGTAGGTCTGTTGGTGCAGCACCCATCACGTGGCAACAGTTCTCCACTATCTTCTTTGAGAAGTATGTTCCCAGTCTCACAGGGAGGAGAAGCAGGCAGTTTGAGCAACTACGTCAGGGGGAGGTATCTGTGATGCAGTATAATTATACAGTTTTCAGAGTTGGCTTGTCATGCCACCGAGTTGGTCCCTACTGATAGGAAAAGTATTAGGAGGTACGTGGATGGCCTCACTTATCACCTCCGCCTTTTCATTACTAGGGAGAGGGTATCGTGCTACCTTCGAGCAAGCTATTGATATTGCTCGAGATATTGAATCAGTTCACCACTAGGAACGAGTGGAGAGGAAGGCCAAGAGGCCTCATGGATCTGGTAGTTCTAGTATTTCTCCTTCTATAGGACAGTTTCTGAATGGTAGAGGCTGTTCATTCAGGCCTCCTCAGCAAGTCCGCCCAGCCTATAGTGGTGCATCTCCGGGGCATGGTCCCTACAGTTCTCAGTCGGGCCGTTCTTCATTCACTGTCCTTCTAGCCTAGAGGGCAGCTCGAGCACCATCAGTTCAGGGTTCCTCTATGCATGATTCTTCTAGTGGCCATTCTGGTGCCAGGGGTTTCTTTTAGTCCCCGTCTCCAGCTTCAACGAGTTGTTTCGAGTACGGAGTGTTTGGGCACATGTGGAGGCAGTGTCCCCATAGTTTTGGTGGTTCTTCTCAACAGAATGGCCAGCCCTCGACTTCAGCTCCAGTTACTTCACCACCCGCTAAGACAGCTAGGGGTGGGGGCCAGACCGCCAGGGGCCACCCTAGAGGGGGAGGTCGTGCAGGTAGAGGTCAGGCTCGTATCTATGCATTTCCAGCCAGGCCAAATGCTAAAGACTCCCATGTAGTGATCGCATGTATTGTCTCAGTCTGTCGCCGAGATGCTTTGGCTAAATTTGAACCTAGTTCTACGTATTCCTGTGTTCTTCTTATTTTGCCCATTTTCTGGATATGCTTTGTGAGTCTCTAGCTGCATCGGTTCGTGTGTTGACTCCGGTGGGTGATACTATTGTTGTGGACCGTGTGCATCGGTCATGTGTGATATCTATTGGGGGTCTGGATACCTGAGTGGACCTATAGTTACTCAATATGGTTGATTTTGGTGTGATATTGGGCATGGATTGGCTCTCTCCGTGTAATGCTGTTCTTGATTGTAACACTAAGACCGTGACCTTACCTATGCCAGGATTTCCAAGGGTTGAGTGGAGAGGTTCTTCTGAGTATGTACCTAGCAGGGTGATTTCTTACCTAAAGGATCAGCGTATGGTTGAAAAAGTGTTTTTATCATATTTAGCTTTTTTGAGGGATGTTAGTGGTGATACTCCCGCTATTGATTCGGTTCCTGTGGTCCGTGATTTTCCGAACGTGTTTCCTGCAGACCTGCCAGGCATGCAACCTGACAGGGACATTGATTTTGGTATCGACCTGGTGCGAAACACTGAGCCTATTTCTATTCCACGTTATCCTATGGCAGCAGCGGAGTTGAAGGAACTAAAGGAGCAGCTTTAGGAACTCCTAGATAAGGGGTTCATTCGGCCTAGTGTGTCACCTTGGGGTGCTCCGGTGTTGTTTGTGAAGAAGAAGGATGGTTCTATTCATATGTGTATTGATTATCGGCAGTTGAACAATGTTACGGTGAAGAAGCGACATCCCTTGCCTCATATAGATGCCTTGTTTGATCAGTTGCAGGGTGCTAGCATATTTTCCAAGATTGACTTGCGTTCTAGATATCATCAGTTGACGATATGAGGGCCCGACATCCCTAAGACTGCCTTCAGTACTAGATATGGTCATTATGAGTTTCTGGTTATGTCATTCCGGTTGACCAATACCCCAGTGGCCTTTATGAACTTGATGCACAGTGTGTTCCGGCCTTATCTTGACTCATTCATCATCATGTTTATTAACGACATCTTGGTGTATTTCCGATCTCGGGAAGATCATGAACAACATTTGAGGACTATGCTTCAGACTCTGAGGGAGAAGAGGTTGTATGCAAAACTTTTGAAGTGTGAGTTCTGGCCTGATTCAGTATCTTTCTTGGGGCATATGCTGTCCAGTGAGGGTATTGAAGTTGATCCAAAAAAGATAGAGGTGGTGCAGAGCTGGCCTAGACCGTCATCAGCTACCGAGATTCGTAGTTTCCTTGGTTTGGCAGGGTACTATCGCCGTTTTATAAAGGGATTTTCATCTATTATAGCACCTATGACAAGACTAACCCAGAAGGGTGCTTAGTTCAGGTGGACTGAGGAGTGTGTGGAGAGCTTTCACTACAGCTCCGGTGTTGGTGTTGCTTAGAGGTTCAGGTTCTTATACAGTCTACTATGATGCATCGAGAGTTGGTCTTGGAGCGGTATTGATGCAGGACGGTAGGGTGATTGCCTACGCATCCCGACAGTTGAAGGTGTACGAGAAGAATTACCAGTGCATGATCTTGTGCCAGCAGCCACTTTCCACGCCATGAAGATTTGGCGTCATTATTTTTATGGAGTGCATTGTGAGATTTTCACTTATCATCGTAGTTTACAGTATCTTCTTAAGCAGAAGGATCTGAATTTGCATCAGAGGAGATGGTTGGAGCTCCTCAAGGATTATGACCTCACTATTCTATATCATCCGAGGAAGGCCATTGTAGTGGCCGATGCCCTGAGTCGCGGAGCAGAGAGTTTGGGGAGTCTAGCCTACCTTCCAGTAGCAGAGCAACCTTTAGCACTTGATGTTCAGGATTTAGCAGTTCAGTTGATGAGGTTGGATTGGTTAGAGCCCCCACGAGTATTGGCTTGTGTAGCCTCCATGTTTTCTCTATCGGATTAGAGCACGGTAGTATGATGATCCACACTTGCTCGTTATTTAGGACAGGGTTCGTCAAGGTTATGCCAGGGCCTGATTGTGAGGATATGATATGCCACGAGGTGACTTGATATTAGCGCTTGGGCTGAAAGAGCCCCTCTGAGTGCGAGTGTCGAGTGCCGAGTGACGAGTGATTGGGAGGCATGAGTGATAATGAGGACGCCCGAGGGGTTGATATTGACTGATCATGAGGCACGCTGAGTGACTGAATCTGAGTGATGATTTGCCCGAGGGGCAGTTTATGATACATGTTTTGGCCCGAGTGGCTATTTATATTTGTTTCATTTCCACTAAACTATTGCATATTATTCTGAAATTGTAGGAAATCACACTTTTCGAAAGATTTTACTGAAGTTGGCTTTTAAAGTGTGTTGATTTAATGTATACACTATTGGAAAGAAAGACTCTGCTTAGTATGAATTGATGATTTTATCCTATGTGTTTCTTACTTTTCAAACTTGATTTATTTTTATTACTACTGAGTTGGTGTACTCACATTACTCCCTGCACCCCTGTGTGCAAATACAGGTGTTGGTACCGAGCGCTAGTTTTCTTCCTTTTTGTGGAGCCGGAGTCGGACTTTGAGGTAGCTATTCAGCCTCGACAACATCTCTTTTCCCATTTCTTGTTTTTTATTTAGTTCCTCGTTCTAAGACTTGATGTATTATGACAATAGGGTTATTTTGTACTACTCGTAGATGCTCATGACGTGTTTACTCCATATTTTGGGGGTAGTAGTTAGATTATTTATTTGGTTTGTTTTGTTGAAATTATGAAAAATATTATGTTAGTATGCGATTATTGGCTAGCCTAGTTCCATGATAGGCACCATCACGACGGTATTAGGTTTTGGGGTGGTGACAGCTTCCCCTCCTCAGCGATCTTGGTGAGCCCCCTTTCTTCCAGGATTCATGTAGTACATCTTTTGTTTATATGCTTACACGTTTTTGAGGTATAGCCGGGGCCTAATTGCCGGCATTATCATAACTGTATTTTTTGTGCTTAGAGGTTCGGTAGACATTTACGTGGGTTTTGTATGGGTATTAGAATGGGTCAGTGGACTATGTTGTATTTCTTCTTAAACTCCCGTTCCACTAATTTGAAAATTGTATATATTTTAGGAACATAACCATGATGTAATGAAAATGAAGTAAGGAAAACTTGTGATGTTCTATATGTATAATACTTCCACCGCTTAAATAATGATAACATGCCTTCTTTAATCACAAACAAGTCGGGTAGCAATCAACTAATAGGCTTGCTCGACCAGGTTCAGTTGGTTGAGCGCCAGTCGCGCTCCCCGAGGTTGGGGCTTGACAAAGATTCATTGATTTGGATTGAATCATGTTATAATCATAAATTAGAGTTAGGTTTACTTAACCCAATTTAGTAGATGAAAACTCGCTGAAAAATTGCCTCTTCCAAAGTTCATATACCATGTGAGAAAAAGCAACTATATTGCGAAACAAGTAAACGAATACAACAGTTTTCCTAGCCTGACTTAGATTGTAAATGATGTCTAAACTCGCATTTGATAACACCAATATAATCCTTGCGAGATTACACCCAGGATAGTATTTTGAATCACCCTATTTGGCCTTAAAATGAGGGAGATATGATATTTTTAAGTTTTAAATGAAGTCCGAATATTTTCAGGACATAATTTTTTTTGGAATTATTGCAACAAAATAACCTGTAATCGCAAAATCTTAGTTGTAGCACCCAAAACTAGTTGGGAACCTCCTATACACAAATGATAAATGTATTTCAGTCATAAAGCACTCTGCCTATTCGCATACTCAAAACACCGAAAAGAGGTCATCTTGACCCGATATTGAATGTGCTCAAACTCCAAATATTTAACTTAACTATTATCTCAACCAATGATAAAAAATACACCCGAGCCCCTCGAGACCCATCTTTTCCCACCAGTAAGTACAAATACATTACCAAAACTTGTCCAAATGCTCAAAAAGCCCACGGGAACATCACAACAAATAATCGAGGCTCAAATAGAAAGGAATTTCCCTTAATTATATTTTCATTACTCCAAAGGAGTGTCCGAATCACACTTATACACTTCGAATTACTTCCATGCTTTACACCAAGTTCAATTCAACTATATAGACCTATCCAAAAGACTCAGAACACCAATTGGAGTCTAAAACATCAAAATCAACTTTTGATAAAACCCAATGAAAGTAGGGGGGGGGTGAATTATTATCTCTTCTTTTCGCAATTGAGTAGTTGACTGATTTACCAATTATTCGATTAGAGATACATTCAATGTAAACACATAAAGTAAATTGCATAATGTAAATGACACCAGATGTTTTATACTAGTTCAAATTCAATGTGAATCCTAGTCCAGGCCCTTGGGTTGCAAGAGAGTTCACTCTAAAAATTCCTTGAATTATTTTGATACACGTTTGTTGGTTTTGTGGAACATAGACTAACAACTTGTAACGAGCCGACCGGTCATGTTGTGTAATTTCACCATATTTCCCTTTTTCTGCTTCACACATGCGTGTTTGTGGTTTTATGACTTACGGTGTTGATTAGTTCCGAAAATATCTCAGGTTGATTTTTACCTTTTGATTCTTGACTTAGAAACATAAGGTAAAGATGTTGATAAAACATTGAATTTTGTAAACATTACCCCATAACGGTATTTTGATGGCTCGGATAGCTTCGTATCATAGTTTTGAACTTGGGCGTATGCCTGGAATTGAATTCAAAAGTCTGTAGCTTGATTTGTGTTGTTTTGCTGAAATTTTTCAATTCGAAGTTAAAAAGTTTAATAGTAGGTTGAATTTTAGCTATTGAGCTTGGAGTTTGATTTTGGGACTTGGAATAGGTCCATTATGATATTTAGAACTTATTTACAAAATTTGGTATCATTTGGAGTTGAATTTATAGGGTTCGGGCGCTTAGTTGAAATTCCAGTAGCTCTTGAAATTTACTTTGAGACTTATGCGTTTTAGTGTTCGATTCATAGTTTTAGATGTTATTTTTGTATTTTGATCATGTGAGTGAGTTCGTATTATGTTATTACACTTGTTTGGATATTTGGTTTGGAGCCCTGAGGGATTAGATGAGTTTCGGTCATGATTCAGAATGGTTTGAACTGAAAAAGAATTGTTGGTGTTGCTCGTTAAGTGTTATCGGAATTGCGATCAATTGACCGCATTAGTGTTATTGAGAGCTTCACAATTTCCAGGTCGTTGTCGCAATTGCAACTTTTCATATGGCTGTCAGGGATCGCAAATGCGACCTCTGGTTTGCCATTGCGAGTGTTCATAAATGCGAACCTTGTGTTGCAAATGTGACATCTGTAACTGGTCATAAGGGCTGGGAGACGAGATTTTTCAACATATTCTCTCATTTTAGGACCCTAAACTCGGCATAAGGCGATTTGGAGAGGGATGTTCATCTACAAACTCTGAGTAAGTGATTCTAATCTATTTCCAACTATATTTCATCAATATACCTTCGATTTTAACATTAATGTCATGAGAATCAAAGTGAAAATTTGTGAAACTTTGTCAAGCTTTTGAAAAATAAGATTTTGAGTTTGAGAATAGATTTGGACTCGTATTTTAAAATAATCACATTGAACTCGTAGGGTTATGGGTAGTCAAAATCTACCATTGGACTCGGGTTTTAATCAGGCAAGCCCTGAGTTGACTTTTTGGGAAAAGTATAAAGATCATAGTTTTATCTCTTGTAATTAATTTCCCCCTCATTGTTTGATTATATTAAGTCGATTTTGGTTAGATTTGAACCGGGTGGAAGCGAATTTTAGGGGAAAAGATATTTCCGAGGGTTGAGTTGTCCTAGTCAAGTTAAGTATCTTCCTAACTTTGTGTAGGGGAACTACCCCTTAGGATTGAGATTTATTGTGTCATTTATGTTATGTGAAAGCGCGTGTTTGCAAGGTGACGAGTGGGTACACGAGTGATGTGTGTTATTTCACAAGTTTAGGCTACTTAGAAACTTTCCATGCTTTAATTAAATTGTCATATCATGTTCTAAATGGTCATAGTAAATCTATTGTTACTTGTGTTAGTGTATCCTTACATGCCTTAAATGACCTTGTTAACACTTGTTCACATCTTACTTCATATTTTTCTCTTATGCTTTAGTTGAACTTGTTGCCTCTTTCGTTGTTACGTGTTATCTCTTCCACTGTTGATTATAATCATTTGAAGTCATATTTACATGTTGTCTTTTCCATTGTTGATTCATTATTATTTGAAGTTATTCCTACATGTTATCTCTCTCTTTGTTGATTACCATTATTTGAAGTCATTGTTACATGTTGTCTCTTTCATGTTGATTATCCTTATTTGAATTCATCAGTATATGTTATATCTTCTATTGTGAGTTATTATTGTTTGGTATTGTGGTTACACATTATCTTTCTTATTGTTGAGTTATTGGTGTTGATATTTTGAAAGTCGTTTGCAGCTTGAGGCAAAGTGTTAATTGTTGAGGCATATTTCTCATTGATATTTTTGCATTCATAGTTATTATTGATATTCTTGTAAACATTGTGGTTGAGCCATGGGCTATTGTTATGGAAACATTGATTTTGTTGATTATTGGAAAGTTGTGACATATGGGTACTTGTAGTGCGAGTTGTTATTGTGATGTGATATTGATGCGCATGCAGCGGTATAAGAATAGGGGATAATGTGCATGCGGCGGCATAAGGTGGGACTTATGTGTGTTTTGCTTGTAAGTGAATTAATTGAAGCCACACGACATCATATGGTGGGATAAAGTGCATGTAGCTATTTCAAGAAAAATGTTTTCAAAACTATCTATATGTTAGGCTCACGCTGCGGTACAAGGAAAGATTTTGATTGAAATTGAGAATTGTGAATACGGCGGTACATCAGTTGTGATTCTTGCTGTATATGAGGCAGTACCTAGGTTGTGATTGTTGTTATGTACTAGTAAGTGTCTTGATCTGGCATCGTCACTACCCTGCTGAGGTTAGGCTTGATACTTGCTGGGTAGCGATGTGGTGTACTCATACTAAGCTCCTACACATCTTTTTGTACAGATCCAGGTACTTCAATATATACCTACTTTTGGAGACTTCAAGAGTTCAACTGTTTACTTCTTGTTTCAAACAATAGTGTATATCGAGACTATTTGTACATTCTTGTAGAGCTTATGACTCAGTTCCACCAGGTTTTGGAGAGAGTGTTAGATATTGTAATATTGAGTTTATTAGTATAGTGTGAAGGTTTTATTTGATGTTTTAGTAGTGTTTCCTCTCTTTCTCTATGTATTTCAGGCTTACCTAGTCATAGAGGCTAGGTGCCATCATGACATCCTACGGAGGAAAATTGGAGTCGTGATAAGTTGGTACCAGAACAATTTGGCATGATTACGGCTAGTCTAACCTCCTCGTAAACTAGCCACCACTGATACGAACAATTTGGCACGATTACGAGTCATAGGCAGGTATAGTAGATTTTTGCGGATCAGTATAGAGATGTCAGTACGTTTCTTCGAGAGGCTACGGAAATATTAGGAAACTTCACATCTTTGCTTCCTAATCGTGCCAAATTGTTCAGAATCTTAATATTTGACTTTTTATTCTCTCATTAATGGTGAGGACACACACTCCTGGATCTGACGATCAGACACAAACACTCTGCTAGACCCATGAGAGGTCGAGGTGATGGAATAGGCTGAGGACATGCACGTGGTTCAGCCATAGAATGTTCCTAGGCTACGACATAGGAGCCATCAAAATCCCCTGTTGCCACCCCTGCACTCCAAGGGACCCTAGCACAATTCTTGAGCATGTTTAGTACTTTAGCTCAGGCAGGGTGGATTCCACTTGCACCATTCACATCTCACGTTGGCTGAGGCGGTCATAGGTTCAAGGCCCATACACCAGAGCAGCGAGTCTATGTATATCAGTCCTAGAGGTTATGCCAGCGCGACCTGATGTTCTGGTTCAGCCTGAGGTTGGGGAAGGGGCATATGAGGAGGAGCAGCTTATACTTGAGAGGTTCAATAAGTATCACCCTCCTTTTTACAGTGGTTTAGATTCGAAGGATGCACATGGTTTTCTAGAGAAGTACCACTGTATTCTTCGCATCATAGGTATTGTGGAAATGAGTGGGGTTGCTTTTACTACATTCAAACTATTAGGCACATCGTATTAGTGGTGGCTAGTTTACGAGGAGGTTAGACCAGCCGATGAAACATCACCCACTTGGACTCAATTCTTAGAGATGTTCTTCAGAGAATTTGTCCCTCAAACCTTTCAGGATGTATGGAACATAGAGTATCCTATTTGATTGAGTGATATTCCCAGACATGCATCTGCCTTAGTTTCTACAGTCGGAGAGTGAGTCTGTCGATTTATCTAGAGGCTCAACTACGGTATTATATTCAGCATGTCTCGAGAGTTGGAGAAAGACAACCTATATTAGCAGATAGTAGAGATTGCATAGAGATTAAAGGGTATGCGGGGCTGTGACAAAGAGGACAGGGAGGGGAAAAGGCCACATGTTATGAGAGGATTTAGTGGTGGCCACTCTGCAGCTACAACCTGTCATGATAGAGGCTGTGTGAGTTTTCCAGTTCATTCAGCACTTCAATCATCTAATGGTGCTCCGATTATTCTGTGATCTCCGATTGCACACTTTTCTCAACCATTTTCTAGTGCACCTCCTTCACGGGGTGCCTTCCACGGTCATTCTAGCCGACCATGCCCGAGCAAGTCCCAACAGCCACGCCCACTAAGATTTTTCTTTGGGTGTGGTGGTACCTGTCATACGGTTAGAGACTGCCCCAAACTCAGGAGGGGTGCACCTTCACAGACAACTCGAGGCTCCACGGATTCAGTTAGGTTCATCGGTTTCTCAAGCCATGGTTGCTGCCCCAGTTGCTACTTCACCAGCATAAATAGCTAGGGGTGAGGGAGGGGGGGGATCGAGGTCGCCCTTGAGGGGGAGGCAAAGTCAGACTCTATGCTTTGCTGAGTAAGATGGAGGAAGTTGCTTTAGACGCAATAATTACAAGTATGGTTCTGGTTTGCCCTAGAGATGCAAGGACGGTGACATTTGCTATGCCAGGTTTACCCCAGTTGTACTGGAGGGGTACTTTGGACTATGTTCCTAGCAGGTTGTCTCATTTCTAAAAGCTCAGCGTATGGTGGAGAAAGGGTGGGATGCATATTTATACTCTACGAGAGATCAGTGCTGACACTCTTACCATTGAGTCAGATTCGATAGTGAGGGACTTCCAAGATGTATTTCTAGCAGATCTTCCGAGCATGCCGCCCAATTGAGATTTCGATTTTGGTATTGACTTGTTGCTGATCACTTAGCCCATTTCTATTACACCATATCGTATGTCCCCAACAAAGTTGAAGTAGTTAAAGGAGTATTTGCAAGAGTTGCATGGCAAGGGTTTCACTCGGCCTAGTGTGTCTCCTTGGGGTGCTCCAATTATTTTTTTTAAATAGAAGGATGTTTGTATGCGCATGTGTATAGATTATTATCAGTTGAGCAACTTTACAGTGAAGAACATGTATCCATTTCCATGCATTGCTGACTTGTTTGATCAGCTATAGGGTGCCAAGGTGTTCACAAGGATTGATTTGCAATCAGGGTATCATCAGCTAAATATTCAGGATCCGGATATCTCGAAGACTACCGTTAAGACTCGGTAAAGTCAGTACGACCTCTTTGTGATGTCATTTGTGCTGACAAACACCCCAACAATATTTATGCACCTGATAAATAGTGTATTCCCGCCATATCCTTATTCATTCGTCATTGTGTTTATTGACGATATCTTGGAGTACTCCCACATTCGGAATGATTCATAAGTAGCACCTGAGGATTTTTCTCCAGACCTTGAGAGAGAAGTAGTTGTATGCAAAATTCTCAAATTGTTAATTCTATATTGATTTGGTAAGTGGATCAAGGTAGATTGGATGAGTATTGAAGCAGTTCAGGCCCATACCGTTCTGAGCTATTGATATTCAAAGTTACTTTGGTTTGGCAAGGTATTATCACCTTTTCGAAGAAGGTTTCTCATCTATTGCTGCACTTGTGACCGGAATGACCCAAAAGGGTGCTCCTTTTAGATAGTTCAAGAAGTGAGAGACGAGCTTCCAAAAGCTCAAGACTACTTTGAGTGCAACACCAATATTTGTGTTGCCCACGGGTTCGGGGTCTTATACTGTTTATTCTGATGTGTCACGTGTCGAGCTTGGCGCGGTGATGATGCAAGATGATATGGTGATTGCTTGCGCATCTCGGCAGCTGATGACCCATGCGAAGAATTATCTTGTCCATGAATTGGAATTGGTAGCTATTATTCATGTATTGAAGATTTGGCGGCACTCTTTATACGGTGTCGCTTGTGAGGTCATTACCGACCACCGAATTCTACATCATTTGTTCAAACAGAAAGATTTTAACTTGTAGAAATGAAGATGGTTAGAGTTGCTTAATTTGTTTGATATATTTATTCTATATCATCGTGGGAAGGCCAATGTGGTGGCCAATGTCGTGAGTCGAAAGTCAGAGAGCTTGGTTGTTTAAGGTATCCACTGGTAGCAAAGGGTCAACTAGCCATGGATGTTTTGGTCTTGGCCAACCAGTTTTGTTAGATTGGATGTTTTGGTGTGATGTCGAGTTCTTTCTTGCGTGGTTTCTCGGTCTTCTTTATATGATTGCATTAGAGAGCATTAGTTTGACGACCCCATTTGCTTATCCTAAAGGTCATGGTCCAGCACGACGATGCCAAGGAAGTTTCTATTGGAGATTACGAGGTGTTGTAGATGCATGACCGATTATGTGTACCCAATGTGGGTCGGTTGCATGAGTTGATCCTCCAGAAGGCCCACAGTTGACAGTGCTCCACTCATCTGGGTGCCTGTAAGATGTATTAGGATTTGAGGCACCACTATTGGTGAAGGAGAATGAAAAAATACATCCTAAATTGTTCGCATGTGAAGTATGAGTAACAGCGACATGACAAATTGCTTTAGAGACTTGAGATTCCATAGTGAAAATGGGAGCGTATTATCGTGGAATTTGATGTTGAGCTCCCATGGACTTAGAAGAAATGTGACGCGGTGTGGGTGATCGTGTACATGTTGACCAAGTCGCTCATTTTATTCTGGTAGTGACTACCTATTGTTTAGAGCAACTAACTTAGATCTATTTCCACAAAATTATCCACGAACAATAATGGCATACCAGTATTCGTCATCTCTGACCGGGGCATAGAGTTTAAATCTCATTTCATGAGTGTTTTGCAGTGTGAGTTAGACAAACAGGTTGAGTTAAGTACATCATTTCACTCCAGACAGACGGACAGTCCAAGCGCACCATTCAGATATCTGAAGATATGCTTCGTGCCCGTGATTTGGATTTCAGGGGTTCTTCGGGTCAGTTCTTGCCACTTGTGGAGTTTTCCTACGAAACCAACTACCAATCGAGTATTCAGATGGATCCTTATGAGGCCCTATTGTCATGCTCCAAAATCAGGGGACGCGACCGGCACTCAACTGGGTGACCCCAGTCAAGCGAACCTGATTTGCCTTTCCTATTCCACGCGTTACCCCGTGATTTCATTACACATTATTCAAGTAAAATAGCCATTTATAGCTTAGGCATGAACTATCAACTTGAATTCACTTCTACTTTTTCTCATTACGAACACATGATACAAAATACATACCACACTAAGAACATGGACCACGATTCCAAACCGTACGCTTACTACCCAAAATACATATATAATTTCCCCACATTCTGTCTACGGAGCCTCTACAACTACAAAAGATTTATATACTACTTGTCGGCAAGAAGGCCTCGGCTATACCTTACACTACACTATAAACTCAAATTAAGGTGATATGAGCCACACGTGGGCCCGGGAGGAAGTGGGACTCCCATGAAAGCTGACAAAAAGGAGAGGAGGCACTAGTGACGGTGGGATGAATTACCTGCTGTCGAACCACCTACATTTATACAAGAAAATGTAGCGCCCCCCGGAAAAAGGGACGTTAGTACTGTGGAATAGTACTAGTATGTATGAACAAACTTTATCCCAAGTACAATCAAACAATACACAAGTAAGAAACAGTAATAGAACCAATCAATCAATGCACGTGGAAAAGAACAACCAAATCATCAAGTTTCATAATCTCTCCTTTTCCCCTTTCAACATTACCATATTTAAGAGTTTCCCAGATTTTTTTCTTATTTCGATGGTGATAACGATCACATTCCGTCCTTATTACCTCGGCCACCCTTATTACCTTGGCCTTCCTTATTTCCTCGGCCACCCTTATTACCTCACATCTTATTATCTTTATTAGTTAGTGTTGCGGCGCGCAACCCGATCCCACCTGACAATCATATTTCAAAATAGCAACCACAAACAATTACATCACAAGAATTATCATTTCAAGGAATCACAAGCTTATATCAATAATTTATTAATTTGGGCCCAAGCCACCATAGTTCTTACCAAGCAATAATTCATGTACACGGTATTGCCATAATCGTTCAACTCAATTACATCGTTTCACAATACCCTTTTTCCATTACTTTCCATGAATGACTTTTAGCCATTATATACATTCCCACACTTGGGCGCATCAACAGTGTTTCATTCATTAACACATACTTTCATATCGATACTCTCGAGCATTTACGAGCTTTGCACATAATGAGACAGACACATCAATACAGCTTTCACAACCTCATATAGCACGGTAATATGACAATCAACTAGGGCAAATAAAAGAGTAGAATCTTAAGTATCAACACATTTGAACAACCAATTCACATATTATCCACAAGGTACACATGTCGTATGCTCGGACCCAACAAGGGGATTCTACAAAGGTTAAAGTTATCCATACATACCTGGGGTCGAAATCCCTTTCTAACTTTTACTCTCAAATCACCGGACCTGCTAGAACCTTCAATCTAATTCACAATGCGGCACATTTAAACTTAGAATTAGGAATCATAAACATGTCTTGAACTCATTGGAGCTTTCTATCAAACCCTAGGTGTTCCTTTAGATTAAATAACCCCTTTTTAGTGAAAGGTTACTCTAACCTATTTTCCTTTACTAGATTATGATAAATCGGGTACATGCATGCAAGATTCTTAACCATATCTTTATGAACTATCCTACCCATGTTTTATTTTAACAAAATTCTGGAAATTATGGTTAATGAGATAGAAGCTTATCCCTTAGAGTGAAGAAATATGTGTCCTACTTGATTAGTTCCAAGCTTGAGTGATGAGGGAAGACCAATTTGATGATGTTGGGACTTTCCCTCTCTAGAACCCACTATCTCATCTCTCTAATATATCAGAAAATGGTTAAGAATTTAAGGGGAGGGGTGTTTTAATGAACTGGGGTAGGGTTTTAAAAATTAGAAAAATAGGGCCCGACACAAGAATGCGGTCAGGATCGCATTCCTGACATGCAGTCAGCATAATCGACCGCATAATGGCCCTCGAGCTGGGACAAAATTCAAAACACACTGCCCAGGTATGCGACCATTGTCCGTTCCGCATACACGTTATGTGATCGCATAATGCGTCACATAACTTCCCTCCCAAAACCAAAGGCAACAATGCGACAGATATGGGGTCCGCAGAACTGAAATGGGATCGCACATTGGACCGCATAGTTGACCTCAAATGGGGCAGTGATCTGCGCGGGTATGCGACCATTATGCGGTCTGCATACACATTATGCGACCGCATAGTACGTCGCACAACACCCACTTTCTAGAAAATTTTATTCTTTAAGTCTCGGGGTACTTTTTACTCATTTTTGGTTCGTTTTAAAAATTTCCACAATAAAAAAAACTCGGGGACTCATTCGGGCATTATTCTTAAAAAAGAAAATTTTACGGGTCTTTACACCTATATGGGAGATGAATTAGTTCTCCAGTGGGTTGGTTTGATCTGGAAGAGCCTAAGTTATTTAGAACGAATTTGGTTCGATATGCCTTGGAGAAGTTCAAGTTGAT
The DNA here is from genome assembly GCA_005239525.1 of Nicotiana knightiana. Taxonomy (NCBI): domain Eukaryota; kingdom Viridiplantae; phylum Streptophyta; class Magnoliopsida; order Solanales; family Solanaceae; genus Nicotiana; species Nicotiana knightiana. Next base: position 66,556 of record ML390988.1, read on the forward strand.
TCAGTATCGGCTTCGTACACCCCAATCTACGCAGAAGAGTTATGCGGATCAGAAGGTTCGTGATGTTGCACTCATGGTTGGAGAGCGAGTTCTGCTCCGAGTTTCACCCATGAAGGGTGTGATGAGATCGGAGAAGAAGGGAAAGTTGATACCTACGTATATCAGACCTTTTGAGATCATTGAGAGGATTGGTGAGGTGGCCTACAAGCATGCCTTGCCACCCAACTTATATAGAGTTCATCTGGTGTTCCATGTTTCTAAGCTTCAGAAGTATTATGGTGATCCGTCTCATGTTTTAAACTTCAGCTCAGTCCAATTGGGACAAATATTTGACTTATATTGAGGAGACAATGGCCATCTTGGACAGTCATGTCCAGAAGTAGAGACCAAAGAACATTGCTTCAAAGAAGGTTCAATGGAGGGGACGTCTAGTCGAGGAGGCAACCTGGGAGACCGAGTCAGATCCTCATCTATTCTTCACTTTAGGTATGTTATTATGCTCATTCAAGGACGAAAATTTGTTTTAAGAGGGGGATAATGTAACGACCCGATCTGTCATTTTGTGTAATTACACCTTGTTTCCCTTTTTATGCTTCACACATGTGTGTTTATATTTTTATGACTTACAGGGCTGATTAGTTTCGTTCCGGGAGGATTTCGGGTTGATTTGGACCCTTTGATTCTTGACTTCGAAGCTTAAGTTAGAGACGGTGATAAAACATTGTCTTTTGTTAAAAGAGACAAAAAACGTCGTTTTGATGGCTACGATATCTCTGCATGTTGATTTTGGGGTTAGGCATATGCCCGAAATGGAATTCAGAAGTCCGTAGTTGGATTTGTGTTGTTTTGTCGAAATTTGGTAATTTGAAGTTTAAAAGTCTGACCGCATGATGACTTTTAGCTATCGAGGTCGGAATTTGATTTTGGGACATGGAATAGGCCCCTTATGATATTTAGAACTTGTATGCAAAATTTGGTATCAATTGTAGTTGAATTGTTAGGGTTCGGAAGCTTAGTTGCAATGCTAGTGGTTCTTGAAATGTACTTTGAGACTTATACGTTTTAGTGCTTGGTTCGTAGTTTAAGATGTTATTTTTCTTTTTTGATAGTGCGAGCGAGTTCGTATGATGTTCTTAGAGTTGTGTGGATGTCTGGTCTGAGACACGAGGTCTCGGATGATTTTCAAACATTATTCAGAATGGTTTGAACTGAAAATGAATTGTTGGTGTTGCTGGTGCTCTATTATCACTAACGCGAGCATCAGCCTTGCAATTGCGAAGGTTATAGTAGGGGCCCAGATTTTTCAAATGCGACTTCCCATTTGCATTTCGAAGCCAGCGAGCCTGATGGCAGTTCGCAGTTGCGATCATTTGATCGCATTTGTGATATTGAGAGCTTTGTATTTTCTATGGCTTTGTCGCACTTGCTAGTTTTCTTAAGGCTTTCACGGTTCACAAATGTGACCAGTGATTCACAATAGAGAGGGTTCGCATTGTCGCAAATGTTGGTCATAAGGTCTGGGAGACGGGATTTTTTAACATATTCTCTCATTTTAGAACCCTAGACTCAGTAGAAGGCCATTTAGAGATGGGATTTTCATCTACAAACTTTGGGTAAGTTGTTCTAATCTATTTCCAACTATATTTCATCAATATATCTTATATTTTAACATAAAAATCATGTTAATCAAAGTGAAATTTGTGAAATTTTTTCATGTTTTTGAAAACTAAGAATTTGAGTTTTGAGAGTCGATTTGGACTCGCATTTTGAAACTAATCACATATATGAACTCGTGGGGTTGTGGGTAGCCGGAATATACCCTTGGACCCAGGTTTGACCGAGCAAGCCCCGGGTTGACTTTTTGGGAAAAGTGTAAAGATCATACCTATATCTATTGTATCTTGCATTGTTTGATAATAATAAGTCAATTTTTTTAGATTTGAGCCGTGTGGAGCTGAATTTTAGGGGAAAGCTATTTTTGAGGGTTGAGTTGGTGTAGTTGAGGTAAGTATCTTGCTTAACATTGTGCGGGGGAAGTATCCCTCAGGATTGGAATTGATTGTGTCATTTGTGTTATGTGAAAGAAGTGTACGCAAGGTGACAAGTGGATACATGGGTGATATGTAGTGTTGATACTCACTTTTGACGTCATATTTTATAAATATCATATATACTTTCAACATATCATTTTTTCATCATTACCAATTTACAAGCGACATATGATTATTTTCTACAATTTTTCAATAATTCTTTAAGGCTTTAAAATTGATATTCTTGCATTTACATTGTTATAATATCTATTAATTACGCTTTCAAATTATTTTGTGATGACCTAATCATACAAATTTATTATTTACACCCACATATATGTTTTATAACATTTTTACTTCATTTCATATAATTATATTTGTATTTTCAGCTATTTAAATTTTTTTTCAATAATAACCTATATTAGATGCATAATTACATTTTATTACGTTATTTATGCTAAAACATAATTTCTTTATTTTTGAAATGTTAAGCTGTTATTTTAAATTATTTTATTGCATAAGTAATATTTTTTATTATATATAAATTACTTGTTATAAATTAATTTAATTTTTTTTTTTTGCATATTTGAATCGACCTCAATCTTGGAGAGTTAGACAATATTTCGTCTATACACATCAACAAAGGCTTGATTCTTCATACCCGTTGGCCGATTATAAGCATCAAGCCCTAATTAGGGTTTGGAGTTTGATTTCTTTCCTTTACGCTTAATTTACTTATTGCATGTGTATCTTTCTCCTTTCCTTGTTTGTGTCTGCTTAATTTTCCTTCCTTGTTTACTCCTATATTTAACTACTATATAAACCCACTTCACCACTTCCCCTTTTAGAACAAATACCATTTAACTAATGTATTATCATTATCACTCTCTCACTTAATCGGTCACTTTATTCTGAAAATTTTGGTTCTTGGGACGGTTGAAAGCCAATGCCACCGGAGTTAGTTCTATCGGCCTTCCTAGTGTGAGCACTGCTCGGGGCTTATCTGAAGCCGTCATAACTTTAACCTACTGGTTTGTGATCTGCTGTTCTCTTCTACTATTAATTATTGGAGTATTGCTAAAATTATTTTTCTTGTTTACTTATTCGTTAATCTATAACTGGTAAGTGCATTTGACCCTTGCAATATCATTCTGTTGTAGTTTGAGTTCATGATTTGTATATCCTTGTCCTTTAAAATTTTGTGAATCAACATGCTATTATTCACATCCCTATCTGCTCTAAAGTTATTCTTCGGGCTCTATACTTCTCGAGTATCAGAATTTGACTAATAATTAAACTTGATTGTGTCTCTCTCAAGCTTGTTTACTCTAATGTGTGTGTTCGAATGGTTATTACCTGCTACTCTTCCTTCCCCCCTACTTTTTTATTCATCCTTGTGATAGATCAACTCATGTGTTCTAATGTATCTGGTACTCTAATATGGCCAATTCCTAACTATGACAGTTCATCTTTTGTTGTTTAATACTACCTAAAGCCTACAAGGTGAGATGCAATATCTAACATTTATGTAACAATCTAGTTATTAATGTATCTTTGCATACTATGAATTCTGGTTCTATTAAACCTGTTTAGTCTACTTGTTATGCTGATGTTTATTGTCAATCATGAGTTTTCTTTGCCTGTTATGGACTGCTATGTCAACCAAACTCATGCTTAGCCTGTTGTGGACTGTTATGTCAACCAAACTCATGCTTAGGAAGTAAATTAATTCATGCTAATGAATTATGCTTAACTTGTTACTCTTCCGGTATTGCTGTTCATTAGGACATGTTACCACACATTTATGATTCTATTGTGTGTTTTCCTGACTTGCTCAAATCCTTCGTTCCTCACAATTTTTATTGGCCTCTGTTCATTTTAGTTTGTAATGTTTGAGCATGTATTCTTTCATTTTTTTACTATAATAATTTATAATAACAACAGCAGGGATTAGTAAAATGTAGGGGGCTATGATACTTTAATTCTCGCTTGAAAGGATAGAGAACATGCCTATAGGATGTAAGTGTTTCATTTTGCTCAACATGCTCTATTTATAAGTGTTGTTAGCTAACATGCCTATAATACTTGAGTGTTTCACTTGTTCACATGCTCTGCTTCATAAGTTATTAGCTGCCTATTATATTCCAACATCATTGGTTGTTTGCGCAATTTTCTCTATTACCGTGTGTTAGATATCATGCCTATAGGATCTCGTTAAGTGATAAAGACATTCTCATATTGATATTCATCTATATATCATATCTATGTGACCTTAATTGGTAAATTAAATTATCATTATTGTTATTCTTATCGTGTTGCCTGCCTAGCTAATATGCCTATAGGGATAAAGTGTTATAAAACATGTTTCAATTGTCAACCATTAGAAATCATGCCTATAGGATACTGTTACTCATCTCAGTCTACATGTTTATAGAATAAATGTCGTAAACTCTGTGTTTTCAAATAGTCTTACTGTCTCATCGTACAAACAAGTATGGATTACATCTATACGACTTATATCGCCATTGATATATAAATCTATTATCCTAAACTTGCAATGCTTCCTGTACAACGCGAAGAATCAAAATCACCTAGAAGCCATGTCTATAGGACTTAACGGCTATAATGCTTCTTAATTCTGAAACTGCCTACTTCCTAATATGTCCCGTGCATTCGCTATTTATTTATGGGGGTAAACTTAAGCCTTTTATTGCACTTATGTGAAGTCCTATATATTTTGAATGTGCGCTAGTTTTACCATTTTTGAGCATCCTAAGCAGAGTCTACAACCACCTAATAGTATGTCCAAAGCCTTATGGACCATAGGCATGATATTGGTAGTGCACGTGTAGGACACAACCTAGAATCGCATTCGAGTGCCTTTAAGTATACAACTTTAACATAGTAATCGGGTAGAATGAGATAATAGTTTGTGCCCGCTGAATAATATGAGCAATCCCTACCTTAAGGGAGTTACGAAGTATTATTTATGTTGCACGAGGTGATCCATTAGGCTAAAAGACATGTGACCCCCTCCCCCTTTCATATTCTTTTTTTTCACACTTAGTCATCAAATATAGAATTAAGTGGCTTGTAACATCAAAATACTAGTATTCATCATCTATATAGTTTAATTGATGCTCGTTTTCCTTTACATTCATTCACAATAAAACCTTTAAATACCTTGTCTTCCTTCACTTATATGGTCACTTATGACAATTTTAATTCGATAATCCCACATAATTTACCCTTTGGGCAAGACCCAGAGCTGTGGACCTCACAGAGTGTCTAACCCCTTATCTTTGAGGTAATTTGAGCCCTTACCCGATCTTTGTGATGTAGACTATTTAACTGAGTTTTATGCAAAGGTTCCCTAACACGCCTTAAAAATAACTAGGCGGCCACTCTTCTCTTTTAATACCCGTTTAAAAGGGTTATCACATGTCGAAACCCGATTTTACGAGAAAATGCGTCGCAACAGCATGGCGACTCTGCTGGGGATTTTGACTTAGGCTCTTACCACGATGAACTTGACTTATGTGGATTATTTGATAACATGTACATCCATTCCCTTTTTTACTCTATTTGTTTAAATTGCTTTGTCATGCACATCCCTTCCTCTATTTTCATTTATTTGTCCAAATCGCTATGACATGAACACCCCCTTCCTGTTTCCCTTTATTGCTATGACATGTACGTCCTCTCTCTATTTTCTTCATCTTTTTTAAGGATGCTATATTATGTCTCTCCCATACCTAAACCCCTATTTACTTTATTACCTTCTTGCACGTTTTCATGAGTTAAACTGACTTCCCTCTTTGTCTTTCCTTTTTTCTTTTCTTTCTCTTGTTCATCTTTATCATATTGCTTACTATTTTTATGCACTTTCATCATTTAAAAATTTGGCAATGTGTTACACTTTTTGCATAAAGCATGCTCTGCTTCATACTCCACTTGTGCCTGTCGTCAACTTAGTGGCACTTGATAAGTGTCCGCACTTTCCTAAAAATACCATTTTAAACCGAAAAGACTTATTTGCGGTAGACTAGTGCAGACGACGGTCCCGTGCCTTTCCCTCTCAAGTTGTCCACTTAAGAGTACTAATCTAAATCTTTCTAGAAACCACACTACGATTTAAAATGTACATGCATCACGCTAAATCTAGTATGATTTGAGATGTCCTTGACATATCAACACGCTTTGATGAACCTTGCCCAAAGTCCAACGGTATTTACATAATTCGAAAGGACACCATTATATTATGTGTATTACTTGTTGAAAGAATGCCAACATGATGATCATCATTTCCTAAAGAGTCGAATCTGGAGTGGGTAAGGGCTATGTTTTATTAGTTTGCGGAAAATGAAGCAGGAAATTCCGAGGTTCGGTATGGTCAAGAATATCCTGCCTCTTCTACTTGACTGGTGAAATGACCATGCGCATTGTGTCAGAAATCATGTGAGAATGGTATTGGTTAACCTGCCATCTTTTCAGAACATTCAACCAAACAGGGAACTGATCGAGGTTTCTTCCATCTTCTGGGCTAAGAAGAGAGTCATTTTTTCTATTTGTCAATATAGAACCGACTCATCTCCTGGAAGAAATAGGGCGTTTCGACAAGTTACCATGGGATAGTCTAGGACTATCGGTGCTAGAAAATTTCACTCCATAAGGTTTTCTGAAAATCTAGGTTTAAGAAGACTGATGAACTGACCCGTCTGAAGAAATCATACATCCCCTTATATTTATCTATGCACGTTATGGGAATAGAAAATCATATCTCTTTCATCACGAGGAGCTAGCCATTACCTCTTTGGGATGGGCGCACCGCCAGGTTTATGTTTTTATAATCTGTTTCTTGGGTTTGTTGATCTTCCGATGAAAGGGGAAAGAACTAATACTTGCTTAGCCATGGTCTCCAGAACCTTAATAGAGGATATTGCGGGGCAAAAATACACTATCATCCCAATGATCTTTGCTGAGATGTACCATGATCTGTGTTTATCGTGAAAATTATAATTACAATTATATTTGAGTTTTTGGTTCTAAAAATATTTGATCTATTTTAATCCTATTTTTTTATTCAATAAATGCTAAGTGAGATGTAGAAAAATGGTACAAGAGCGAAGGATAACAGAATTATGAAAACCGAGGGGTTATGAGACGGGGTCTCGAGTTTGGACGAAATAAGGCCTCGAGATCGAGCTCGAGGGTTTGACAGAAAGCGGTCGACGAGGATACAACATTATTGAAGTCCTGTAAGATGACCTATTTATAATGAATAATGATCAATAAATGAAGAATAACTAATGAACACCATAACTGAAAGGCAATAAATCAAAGGAACAATTGTAGAAACTGTTTGAGTTAGAGAGCATGGGATGTTATTGTTCTTGTATTGAATATCATATATGTTACAAAGTGATAAGGGACCCCTATATATAAGAGGGGGAATCCCAACATAGTACATGTGTATTTATTACAAAGAAGTGCAGCTGGTACACCTATTTAATGTCACGGTACAGACTTATACTATTTTTGTGGACTTGGTCAGCTTTAACCACGTGCCTTTCGGGAATTTCCTGCTTTTTCATGATGGTCTTCAATTCACACCGCCTCGAGGTCAAGCGTGGAGAATCCTCGACATGCTTTCTCGATGTAAAAAACTCAAACGGCCTCGAGCCCTCTGAAGACGGGCTATGAAGTGACATAATAATCATAAAATTGGGCTCACCTATTTTAGCCGTACACAGATAGTCACCGCATTTCTTAGAACGAAGTGATAAGAAATGGTCTTGAATTTTTTCCTCTTTTATATCCCTATTATGACGTCAACCTCATCAAAATATTAAATGACGTAACATAAAGGCTGCGCAGAGGTCGCTGTCAGCACGATTCTCTAGAAGCCCGCGAACCGATGTTGGTTCGACCTTTTTGCTTCAAACATGACCAAATGGCTTATAAATACTTCAATCATTTTCCTTTCACAATTTTACAACATCTTCAAGCCTTCAAAATTTTTCTTAATTGTTTTCTACTTTCATCCTCTTTCTGCGCTTACTTCTTCATCTTCTTTCTTTAAAACTCAGTTAAAATTATGGCAAAAACTTCCAAAACGGTACCTCAAAAAGAAGGAGCCGCTTCTGCATCACGCCCGTCTAAAGGAAAATCAAAATATCCTCTAAGCATGGAGCAGTTCATCCCCGGTCCCTTTGACACCATCTCCAATTTTACCATCGAAAAACCCCCTTCTACAACGGGCAGACGCGAGCCCGTGTCTCGGTATATAAGTGTAGTGACCAATATAGAGAGGGTAAAACTAGATTGCCGTTGGGGGGAGGAAACGCAAGTAGAAATCCCTACAGCTAAATAAAGCGTAGTCACACATAAAGTTGTCTTTCTCGTGAATATACATACAATTTCTCTCTAGGCCCCATAGATTCTTCTTCTCCATTGATAACCCGGTGATTCTCGATTTCTGTCGTCAATGCCGACTGAAACTCGGTCAGATTTATCCTTCTTTCTGTAGGATTGTATATATGATTCAATATACTTCCAACATGGTCGAGGGAATGACATTCACCCTCGATCACTTGATCAGATAGTGTAGCTCTCGTCTCTTCCGAAGGGGTTTAATTAAGCTGCACCGTCGATCTGCCAAGGCGTTCTTTGCATGCATCGACAAGGACAAAGATCGGGAATGGATGAGCTGATTGTCAGAGTTAGAACCTCGGACATCATCTTTGCTGATAGAATGTCGTTCCCGGAGGAATATAATATGAAGCGTACGTATCCCTATATAGAATATGTTTTGCCACCTCTTTTTCTTCTTCTGATCTGACCTCCTTCTCTTTTAATCGATTTCTTACTGATTGTGCAGCAACCGTTTCGTTCCCCGATGTGGCCCAGGACCTTTCGGATGGATCAAACTTTTTGACTCCGCTCTTCCATACAGCAAGCGCGTCTGGCGCGATTTTTCCAAAATGTGGTGGCAGGCCAAGAACCATGGTATGCTTTTATCGTTGCCATTTCTTCACTCTTTGTAAGTACTCTCTATGGTGGGGCGTTTGATACATCATGCATGTGCAGTCCTTAGGGAAGGCATGTCGATGAGACCGCCTCCTCCTAGTGAGGAAGAGGCTTCGAAGGCCGTCATGGATAAGTAAAGGAAGAGGGAGACATCGGCGGCATCTCCGAAATCCAAGAAAGAAAAGGCTCGGAAACCCAAGACGGACGCTACGGTACTTACGTCGATGGCCGCTGAGAGCCTTAGGTCCGAGGAAGACGATGATGATACCTGCCCTTTGGTAAAAAGGGAAAAATGAGGTGTTGTCGCCGATGCCATCCTGGCTCGAGTTGAGGAGACCCTCGAGGAGGGTTTGAGTGCAGTCCCAGAGCCGCTCGTCGGACATGGCCTAGTCTGTGATGGTGAGCTTTGATGGCTTGCTTCTGAAGTTATTTGGGGTCGATAGGAAGGACCGATGGAAGTTGATGCCGCAGGCGGATTCCAATCGGGCCATCATTTTCTCCATGGGAGATACGAGATGCCCAGGGTCGGAATGCCTCTGGTTTGGGGACCACCCTGGGAGAGGGTGAGACATTCAAAGATTATTTTGAAGGTGTTTATGAGGAGACCGGCATCGATGCCCTCGTTGCTCTCAAGGAGGCCGAGAGGCTTCAAAAGTAGGTGACATTCTTGATATAATATTCTATGCTTCGAAGTTCTACTCTTGCTTTTCTAACTTTCTTCCTTTGTGTTGTAGGTCAAGAAGCTGTATGACCAAGCCTTCTCCAAGTTGCAAGATGAGTTGACTAATCGTGGGAAGGAGTTTGAGAAGCCTATATCTGAGTCAACTGAGTTGGACGCTCTATGCGCCCGAAAAAAGGAGGAGTTGATCAACCTTCGGGAAGGCTCGGAGAGAGCGCGCCAAGAGAGGGCTTACTTCATCGAGTAGGTAATCCGGTACCCATAATCTTATCTTTTATTATCATACTTGGTGTTGATTATCTTGTCTTCTGTATTAGTAGATTAGGCTAGTGGGGCATTTTCGGGGAGAGATTGTTGCCAAGGATGCCGAGTTCCGCGAGATGATGCGGTTGAATGATGTCGTGGCCTCGGAGAGGGACATACTTCAGGGAGAGATTTCCTCGACTCAACGCCTTCTTTGAGGTGCTCATGAGGAGGAGGATGCTGCATTATCTGCGGGCAAGTCTTATGCCGAAGAATTTGTATCTTTTTACAAAAGGGACATTGTCGCCGCAAATGATCGGGCTAGGGAGATATCCGAGAAGGCTGAGCTAAAACTGGCTCGGGCAGCTTGCAGGACAGGAGGAAATCCTTTGAGGAATCAAGCGTTAAAGGTTTCGATCTATCTGTCGAGATTGAAGAAGCCAGGGACTTGGAGGAAGAATCGACAATTTAAACTAAGTCAGATCAGGGCTCTAGAAGCGACTCGGGCAGTAGTGAAGGCAAAGAGTAAATTTACTTACTGTTTTGATTTATTTCTTTTTTTTTACATGGAATCCTAGGGGGAGTTTTGTAAAATACCCTTTTAAGTATATTTTTGGAATGGAAAATATCCCTTCGCTTCTTATTTTAAAACTTTGCCTTGCAATGCTTATGAAAAAGTCGATCTTCGAGCTCTGAATTTAGCACTTTGGAGCCCGTTCTTGTAGTGACAGGGATCCTCGGGATCGAACACCTCTTGAGGCTAGGTTGACATGGGAGTTTCGATCCCTCGAACGCGGCATGACAGCGTCATTTATATGACATGACCATGAAGTGACCGAGATAGCCCCGCCAGTACACTTCCCCAAAAACTATAACGACCTTGACAGAATTAATTTGCCCTCAAAGTGGGTGAATAGCCGCCGCTTGTTCTATATATATGTACACTTGTTTCTTATTCAGTTTAGGTCTTGCAACTTTGCAAAACTATTTTTCTCTTTAACGTTCTCTTCCTTTGCGTAATTGCTTGAGCTTTCTTCCTCTTTATCTTTGTTCAAATAGTTATGGCTGACGTGCCCAAATCTGCTCATCAAGAAGAGGGAAACTATACCTCTTCTTCTTGCCCGGTCAGTGGTACACTTTCGGTGTACGGCGAGTTAACCTCGACTTGTTTTGCTTTGAAGAAAGACTTTGCACTACATAAACCCTTTGATGCACTGCACCATCGAGAACATGCGTCGAGGTGTATTCGATCGATATGGGAGAATCACCTCAAGGCCATGAGGAGAGATCCTGGATGGGGAAAAAATGTGATGCTGCAGATACATTCCCGAGAAGAGAATATTATGGCCCATGTAGAGGGATTCCTGAATGTGTATACGTACCCATTTACATTGGGCCCCCTCGACCATCTTGTGCTCAAATTTTGCAAAAGGTACCGAGTCACTGCAGCAAAAATTCATCCATCCTTCTGGAGTATAGTGTTGATGATAAGGTACGTTACTAAAAAGGGTGAGCTCGAATTACCCTTAGCCACCTTATCGGAGTATATCGGCATGTGCAATGTCGAGGCCTGATTGAGTTACGACGTCGATCCACCAAGCCTTTTATTGCAAGTGATAATGAAGATCGGAAAAGAGGATGGATGAGTCGATTTTTCCGAATGAGGACCACCGACATTATTCCTGCAGTGTCCCTACCGTTCCCCGAAAAATGGAACTTCAAACGTAAGTACTTCGTCGTACCTTAGTGCCCTTTGCTCTTGATGATTTATAAGAATGTTTCTTTTTCTCTATGTCGGTGGTCTCACGAAAGCCGGAAGAGATCCCCAATATTTCGGACTGAACTCTGAGGCTGGCAGATTCCTCGAGCTATGATGGACATAAATGGCGATATCTGTCGAAGGGAAGATGGGAAGCAAAGCACCATGGTACGTGCATGTGATTGCCTTTTGAAGAATATTTTCCTTTATGTGTATTAACTCCACCACCGCAGGTGTTAGTGGATTCTCGGAGATTAGACCGTGCCCCCTTGAGGAGGGGGAAGGACTGTGAGCTTCAAAGCCGAGGGAGGATAATAGGCGGAGAAGGTCCTTGATGGCTGAGGACATTCTCAATTAGGTGGGGACTGTCCGGAGACACAAAGTAGACGCCGATGCTGAAGGAGACTTTATATGCGTTGGTTATTCTGTGGATATTATCTCTCCTCAGGAGGATGATTTTGCATGTATGGCTCAAACTAGAGGCCCTCCCGGGGTTGCCGATCCTGCTGGGCCCGAGACCTCTAGCCTCGAGGGAGAGGTTCCACGAGAGGGAAGGATCAATAGTCTTTCACTACCGTATGCTTCCCCCTTGAAGGTACTTTGAGGGATGGTCGCAGCCAAGGGCCGCTTATATCAAGTGGGGTCTCGAGCAATCATACCCCCATCGAGAGAGGTTCAACTTGGGTCGATGGGACCAGACCAGTAGACCCACGCTTGACTTTTTAGGAGGCTCAGTGGCTCTTTCCTGGGAACTGAACCTTATTTTTCATAGGCCTTTGACAAGCTCAAGTTTGAGCTGCTCCGTTGTAAGACCAAGTTGCAGGAAGCTTTGGGCAAGGATTTTAAATCTCTCAGGTTTCTGTGCAATAAGAATACAAAAGAATTGATATATCTTCGATCGGGGATGAATCGGAGTTGACACTATGTATGTAGTCTCGAGCAATAGGTAATCCTTATCTTGAGGGAGTACATGCTTCCTTTCCTATCTTCGAGAACTAATGTTTCGGTGCTTCAGCTTTAGAGGGAAACGGAAGCGTTGGAGCGTCTTTGGGGCAAAGTCGGACAGGTCAATTCCGAATGCAATGCGTTGAAGGCGCAAATATATGTTCATGTTGTGGCCCAAAGGAATACTTTGGCCGAGACTTCTGCCCTCGAGGTAAACTTTGCAATGCTCGAGAAAACATCTAGATTCAGACGAGCAGGATTTCCATGTTCCAGACTAATCTCTTGAAGATGAAGGCCGAGGTCGTGGACGCCCGGGCTGAAGCTGAAGAAGTTCGCGCAAAGGCCGATAAGAAAGTGGCCGCTTATTTAAAAGATGTTGTTGATGCTCGGGCTGAGCTGAGGGGAGCCTTTAACAGAGAGAGGATGAGCAATGAGTATACCCGATGCAGATCTCGGAAGGAGACCCTCGAGGAGATTTGTGGTAGGGGATTTCATCTCTCGGAAGAGATAAAGCAGGCTAAGGCGGATGAGATCGATGCCATGTTTTTCCTTCCCTCTAGAGACGATCCTTATATTTAAAGGCCGCCGTGGGAGCTGGTCTGATGGGAAGTCGAGGGACCTGGTCTCGAGAGTGGAAGCATTGTCCTTTGTATAAAACTTCTATGGGAGCATTGTAAATGTATATTTGAGATACATATATATACAAAATCATATGGTATTTCTGATTTTCTTGTCGATATTTAGCCCGATGAATTGGACTTCGAAATGAAACCCTTTAGGTTATAAATTGGCCTTGGGACTTTTTAGGCTGGCCCGTGGGCTCTTACGTATTTGTCCCTTGGGCGCTTTAGTTAAACGTTTAGGGCTCAATCTTTGATTCGAGTTTCGACTCGAACTCATCCACCCTTAGGGTTTTTTAAATCGCCCCTGAGGTTCTTTAGGCTGGCCTTAGGCTCTTACGTATTGGGACGGTACGACCATTCACATAGTTGGCACTTGGGCTCTTACGCGTTGGGTCGGTATGACCTTTGATATAGCTGGCGCTTGGGATCTTACGCATTGGTTCGGTACAACCTTTAATGTCGCTAGCGCTTGGGCTCTTATGCATTGGGTCGGTATGACCTCTACTTGTTCTTTTCGAAGTATTTTCGAAGTAATTGAAGGCCTGTGATTATTTTGCGATAGTCGGACGTCTTCGAGTCGCGTTAGTTTGGCCGTAGCCTTATGACTGTTGTCATTGTATTTGGCTGTAGCCTTTTTGTAAAGACCCGTAAAATTTTCTTGTTTAAAATAATGCCGGAATGAGTCCCCGAGTTGTTTTTGATGTGGAAATTTTTAAAACGGACATAATTTGAGCAAAAAGTACCCCGGGACTTAAAGAATAAAATTTTCCAGAAATTAGGCGTTATGCGACCCACTATGCGATCACATAACGTGTATGCGCACCGCATAATGGTCACATACACGGGAAGATCACTGCCCCATTTGAGGAAAACTATGCGGTCCAATATGCGACCGCATTTCGGTTTTGCGGACCGCACAGTTGTCGCATGGTTTCCCTTTTGTTTTTGGGAGGGAGGTTATGTGACGCACTATGTGATCGCATAACATATAGGTGGACCACATAGTAGTCGCACACCTGGGCAGATTGTTTTTGATTTTCGCCCACATGCAGGGCCATTCTGCGGTCGACTCTGCGGACCGCATGCCAGGAACGCGATCGCATTCCTGACCGCATTCTTTTGTCGGGCTCCTATTTTTCTAATTTTAAAACCCGACCCCAGTTCATTAAAACACCCATCCCCTTCTTTTTTAACTGATTTCTAAGCAAAAATAGAGAGAAGGGAGAGAAGGTTCTTGAGAGAGAAAGTTCTTCTTCATCAAAATTGATTCTTCATAGTCGCCCAAGCCCGGAATCTATCGAGTTAGTGTTATCTTCTTCACTCAAAGAGGTAAGTCTTCACCCCATTTTCCCCCAAAGTTCTCAGATTTTAATTAAGGATAAAACACATAGGAAGGTTCTTGAAAATAGAGGCCAAACCCATGCATGCATGTGAGTAAAACTTCTTAATCTAGTAAAAGGGAAGAGGGTTAGGGTAAAATTCCCAAAGAAGGGGTGGTAATCTAATGAGGTCGCCTAGAGTTCGATTAAGTGCTTAAAAGAGTTTAAATTGTATGCATGATTTCCAATTCGGATTTGAATATGTTTAATTGTGAAGTAGATTGACGGTACTAGTCGGTTCAGTGATTTGTGAGTAAAAGTTAAAAAGGAATTTCGACCCCAGGTATGTATGGCTAACTTTAACTCTTGCAGAATCCCCATGTTGTGACGTGCATAACTTTAAGTATGTGTTCCTTGTGAGATAAAATATGAATTAACTGTCTTAGTTCATTTCCACCCCACTGTGTTATATGCGATTGAGAAAAATGATTTGGCAGGCCTACCTTATGGTGTGCAAAGCTTATAATTTCTCGGGGGTATCGATGTGAAATAGTGTGAATAGTTTGATCAATTATGGCAATGCCTTGTATATGAATCATGTTTGGTAAGAATTATGGCGCCTTGGGCCCAAATAAATAAAGTGTTGATATGAACTTGTGTTCCTTGAAATGATGATTCTTGTGATGTAATTGGTTGTGGTTGTGGTTATGAATTTAAATTATCAGGCGGGGTCAGGTTGCATGCCGTAACACGAAGTAATAAGGTGTGGGTTGTGGTGATAAGGATCGATTAATATGTCAGGCGGGGTCGGGTTGCGCGCCGCAACACGAAGTAACAAGGTTGATGGGTTGTGGTGATAAGGGTTACTGAGGTAATAAGGGTGGCCGAGGTAATAAGGATGGAATGTAATCATTATCACTATTGAAATGAAAATCTATGGAACTCTTGAATATTGTGATGTTTAAAGGGGAAAAGGAGAGATTGTGAAACTTGTTGATTTTGGTTGTTTCTTTCCACGTGCATTAATTTATTGGTTATATTACTATCTCTTATTTGTGTATTGTTTGATTAGAGTTGGGATAAAGTTTGTTCATACATACTAGTACTATTCCACAGTACTAACGTCCCTTTTTCAGGGGCACTACATTTTCTTATATGAATGTAGGTGGTTCTACAACAGGTAATTCAGTCCACCGTCAGTAGTGCCTCCTCTCCACTCCGCAGTTGAATTGGTGAGCCCCACTTCCTCTCGGGGCCATGTGTTGTTCCTGCCACCTTCTTTTGGGTCTGTTTTATATTGTAAGGTATAGCCCGAGCCTTGTTTCCGGCAAGTATGGTATAAAATCCCATCACTCGTAGAGACTCCATAGACATAATGTGGGTATTGTACATATGTATTTTGGGTAGTGACAATCGTGGTCCACGTGGTAGAAGTATGTATGTTGTATGTGTCTTGCAAGTATTTAGTATCATATGTTGTTAATGGTAAGAGGCAAACATGAATTTAACTGGAGTTTTATGATAAGTCTGAAATTGCTAATTAACATGAATAAGGTATACTGGAATAACAGGGTAAAGCGTGGGATAGGTGAAGCAAATTCAGGCCCGCTTGACTGGGGCCACCCGGTTGAGCGCCGGTTGTGTCCATCGATTTTGGGGCGTGACAAACTTGGTATCAGAGCCTAAGGTTTTTAAAGTGTCCTAGGATGTCTCGGAGCCGTGTCTAGTAGAGCCCTTCTTACCAGTGTGTTGTCGAACACATCTATAAATAGCGGCGACATGGACATTTAGGGAACACCCTTTTCATTGTTATTCTATATCGTGCGGTGAAGTGGAAAGTGAAAATATCCTTATCTAACTTTTGCATTGTTCCGAAATTTTCAGTAATGGCACCAAAGAAGAGAGCTCGACTCGGCCTAGAGCCTATTGCCACCCCAAGTGTGGATGTGAATTTTGTACCCGACGGTGCGGGTAAGAGTGAATCCCCAACCATTAATCCACCTGGCCTTTCTGTATCAGACCATCCTACTGTGGCGGAGTGTGCTGCGATCCCTTCCGCTAATATTCCTGATCCTTCTTCAGGTCCAGGTAGTTCCGATGGGGACCTCAGAGGAGCTATTCATATGTTGACTCAATTAGTGGCTGCTCAGGCCCAATGATCTCATGCTGCCCTTGCGCGTTCTAGCGGACAGGGAGATTCTGCCGGTTCCAGAGTCATCTAGTTTCTGCGGTTGGCCCCTTCAGAGTTAAGAGGTATTGATCCAGAGGTCGATCCGCATGATTTTCTAGATGATATGTACAAGACACTTCGGTTATAAAGGCTACAGAGATAGAGGGGTTTGAGTTAGCATCTTATAGGCTGAGGGGAACAGTGTATTCGTGATTCGAGATGTGGGAGAATTCCCGTGGGGAGGGAAGCCATCCGGCGAGATGGGATGAGTTCGTTGATGCTTTCATGGATCACTTCTTGCCTGCCGAGGCTATGTCAGCCTGTGCTATGGAGTTTGAGGTTCTCAAGCAGGGTAATATGAGTGTATGGGAGTAACACATGTAGTTCGTGAGGTTGTCCAAGTACGCTCCTCAGTTAGTATCGACTATGGATGCCAGAGTTCAACAGTTTGTTCAGGCCTCAGTCCCTTCGTTGTGAATGAAGCTGCGACAACTGCCTTGCACTCAGACATGAATTATGGTAAAATAGTGGAATTCGTTCAGGCCACGGAGGCTAGAAAATTGAAGATAAGGTCGTAGAGAGAGAGTAATAGCAGGGCCCGGTCAGGGGGCCACTCGGGGAGTTCAGTTGGAGGAGGGAGACCAGTTCAGGGGAGAGGACCATCAGGGCCATCCAAGTCTTATGCTCAGTCCTCATCCAGTGCACCGCCATCAGTGCCCCGTTATCAGCAGAGTAGTTGCTGGGAGCCCGGATCAGACAGCATGAGACCCTATCAGTCCGGTCATCCAGGAGGGAGCTTCCAGCAGCAAAGGAGGGCTCAGTGCCCTAAGTGTGGGAGTTTCCATACAGAGCCTAGTTACCTGGACATCCAGGTATACTTCGGGTGTGGGGAGAGAGGTCATATTCAGCGAGATTTCCGTACGCCCAGTCAGGGCATGGGTAGTGGTTTTGCTCAGCCGTCCGGTTCTTTAGTCGCCGCATGTACAGTGCGTCCTCCAGCTCCAGCAGGGCGTGGTGCAGTAAGGGGTGGAGTATGAGGTAGAGGTTGACTCAGTCGCTTCTATGCTTTGAGTGGTCGCCGGAGTGCAGAGGCTTACCCAGATGTTATTACAGGTATTCTGACTGTTCAAGCACTTGCTGTTTATGCTCTTATTGATCCAGGGTCCTCTTTTTCATATGTTACAACATTTATTGCTTCGAGTTTTGGGATGGAACCAAACAGCTTAATGAGTCATTCTCTGTGTCGACTCTTGTTGGCGATTCTATTGTAGTCGCGCGTGTCTATAGGAATTTTTTTGTCACGGTGTGTGGTCGAGATACCGCAGCTGATCTTATCAAGCTTGGGATGGTAGATTTTGATGTTATCATGGGAATGGATTGGCTGTACTCGTGCTTTGCTAAACGCGACTGCTGAACAAGAATTATGAGGCTAGAGTTTCCTAATGAGTCAGTTATTGAGTGGAAAGGGAATGGTGCGGTTCCAAAGGGTAGGTTTATTTCCTATCGTAATGCCTCGAAGATGATTAAAAAGGGGTGTGTTTAATATTTGGTCCGAGTTACGGACACCACTTCAGAAGTGTCTACTCTCGAGTCCGTCCCAGTTGGGAATGAGTTTGTTAAAGTATTTTTGGACGAGCTTCCAGGGATTCCGCCAGATAGAGTGATCGATTTGGGGATTGATGTACTGCCAGATACACAACCAATATCTATTCCACCGTATAGAATGGCGCCATCAGAGTTGAGGGAGTTAAAGGAGCAGCTAAAATAATTATTAAAGGAGGGGTTCATTCGGCCGAGTGTGTCGCTGTGGGGCGCTCCGGTTCTTTTCGTCAGGAAGAAGGATGGGTCTCTTTGGATGTGTATTGATTATCGGCAGCTCAACAAAGTCACTATCAAAATGGCACCAGCAAAGTATCCATTGCCTCGGATAGATGATTTGTTCGACCAATTGCAAGGTGCGAAGTTTTTCTCCGAAATTTATTTATGGTCTGAGTATCACCAGTTGAAGATCAGGGAGCAGGATATTCCTAAGACCGCCTTCAGAACTCGTTAGGGCCATTTTGAATTTTTGGTAATGTCCTTTGGACTGACCAATGCTCCAACGGATTTCATGGGTCCTATTGATCTGTTTTTCAAACCGTTTCATGACACCTTTGTGATTGTTTTTATTGATGAGTTCCTTGTCTACTCGCGGAGTCGGGAGGATCATGCTAATCACCTAAGGGCAGCTCTGCAGACTCTTCATCAGCACCAATTGTATGCCAAGTTTTCAAATTGTGAATTTTGGTTGGAGGCAGTAACATTTTTGGGTCATGTTATTTCTAGAGAAGGGATTAAGGTTGATCCCCAGAAGATCGCAGCGATAAGAGATTGACCTAGACCAACAACCCCGATAGAGATTT
Source organism: Nicotiana knightiana (assembly GCA_005239525.1). Classification (NCBI taxonomy): domain Eukaryota; kingdom Viridiplantae; phylum Streptophyta; class Magnoliopsida; order Solanales; family Solanaceae; genus Nicotiana; species Nicotiana knightiana. Next base: position 85,755 of record ML390988.1, read on the forward strand.
CCAGTTTGTTAGGTCTAGCTGGGTATTATTGAAGGTTTGTGGAGGGATTCTCTACCCTCGCCTCCCCATTGACTAAATTGACACAGAAAGCAATTAAGTTCCAACGGTCCGACTCTTGTGAGAAGAGCTTTGAGGTATAGAAATCAAGATTGACTTCGGCACCGGTGTTAAGTATTCCAGAAGGCACGGAGGGATTTGTGGTTTATTGCGATGCTTCAAGGGTTGGTTTGGGATGTGTGTTGATGAAACACGGGAATGTTATAGCCTATGCTTCAAGGGTTGGCTTGTATGGGGTCCATGTGGACGTGTTCTCAGACCACAAGAGTCTCTAATATTTGTTCAAGCAGAAGGAGTTGAATTTAAGACAGCGATGATGGTTAGAATGGCTTAAGGATTTTGATATGAACATTTTGTACCATCCAAAGAAGGCGAATGTGGTAGCCGACGCTCTCAGTCGAAATTCTATGGGTAGTTTGGCTCATTTGAAAGTGGATTAGAGGCCTATAGCTCGGGAGATTTATCAATTGGCCAGTCTGGGGGTCTATCTCTTGACCTCAGATGAGGGAAATATTATGGTGCATAATGGGGCAGAATCATCACTTGTAGTGGGAGTCAAGGAAAAGCAGTGTATGGATCCAGCATTGGCGCAGTTGAAGGAGGCAGTTTTGAATAACAAGATTTCGGCATTTTCACTCGGTAGCGATGATGGTGTTTTATGGTGCCAGGGAAAGCTATGTGTTCCTGATGTGGATAATCTTTGGGAGATGCAATTGCGGAAGCTCACAATTCCAGGTATTCCGTGCATCCAGGTTCTACGAAGATATATCATGATCTCCGGGAGGTTTATTGGTGGAGCGGTATGAAGAGAGGTGTGGTAGACTTTGTATCTAAATGTCCAAATTGTCAGCAGGTGAAGGGCGAGCATCAGAGGACCTTTGGGTTAATTCAGCTTATGGAAATTCCCATGTGGAAATGGGAAATGATCAACATGGATTTAGTTGTAGGGTTACCTTGCCCTCAGCGCAAGTTCGACTCAATTTGGGTGATAGTGGATCGACTAACGAATTCAGCTCACTTCTTGCCAGTCAAGTCCATAGATACTTCAGAACAGTACGCTCAGTTGTATATCAACGAAATAGTCAGACTTCATGGTACTCCAGTTTCTATCATCTCAGGTCGAGGAGCCCAGTTCCCGACTAATTTTTTGGGGAAATTTCAGCAAGGTTTGGGTACGCAGGTAAATCTCAGCACAACTTTCCATCCGCAGACTGATGGTCAGGCAGAGCGGACTATTCAGACGCTTGAAGATATGTTACGGGATTGTGTGTTGCACTTCAAGGGTAGTTGGGATGATCATTTACCGTTTATCGAATTTTCTTACAATAACAACTTTCACGCTAGTATTCAGATAGCCCATTTGAGGCACTGTACGGAAGAAGGTGTAGATCTCTGATTTGGTGGTTCGAGGTTGGTGAAGCAGAATTATTAGTCCAGATCTTGTGCACCACGCATTGGAAAAGTTCAGAGTCATTCAAGAGAGGATGAAAACTGCTCAAAGCTGTAAAAAATTCTATGCGGATGTTCGTCGAAGAGAATTGGAATTCCAAGTAGATGATTGGGTATTCCTGAAGGTATCTCACATGAAGGGAGTGATGCGGTTTGGGAAGAAATGGAAATTAAGCCCAAGGTATGTCGGGCCATATTGGGTTGCTCAAAGAATAGAACAAGTGGCTTATAGGTTGGAATTCCCCCCTTAATTGTCATTAGTGCACCCGGTGTTCCATGTGTCTTTGTTGAAGAAAGTGGTTGGAGATCCATCAGCCATCGTGCCAGTGGAGACTATTGAGCTTAATGAAGAATTATCGTATGAAGAGGGTCCGGTTTCTATTCTTGATAGACAAGTCCGTAGGTTGAGGAACAAAGAAATTTCTTCAGTAAAAGTATTATGGCGAAGTCAACACGTCGAGGAAGCCACGTGGGAAGCGAAAAATGAGATGAAAGGGAAATATCACCATTTGTCTGAATAAGTCTAGTAGTCATCGTTCGAACTGTCATCTCTAAGAAAATAATATTTTATGTTCAGTTTTGTGCAAAAGCACCCCATCTTCCCCTAATTGCCTTACTGTTGTAATTTCCCAATGTGTGCTAAAACTGAACCCGCTGTTACTATTTGGGTAGTGTGCAACCCTTGAGGTAAATGAAAGTTTTGTGGAACTTAGGTGTTAGGAAAGTTATTAATAGTAATGTAGGTTGGTAATGATTAATTGAAATGAATATGGTGTATTGAGGTGATTAGGTTGTATGAATCATGTGCAAATTGTGGTATAAGAAGAAAGAGCTATGTGTAGTTGTTAGACTGATTGAAAATATACAATTTGTTGATGTAAAAACGTTGCGTACTAGTTATTGAATAACCAAAAACTGTGTAATGATGCTTGGAAATGTGTTTCGGGGGCTCTCTGTCAGGTAGATAGGCCTAGTTACAAGGGAAACTCTGGCAAATATTTTCTGAAAATATTGGAGTTAGTGAAAATTTGAAAGTTTGCATATCATGCTTTCAAAACTAATTGATTTCCAAAATCCTCATTCGAGACGAGTGATTTTTAAGGGGGGGAGGATGTATAGACCCGTAAAATTTTCTTGTTTAAACTAATGCCTGAATGACTCCCCGAGTTGTTTTTACTGTGGAAATTTTTCAAATGGACCTAATTTGAGTAAAAAGTACCCCGGGGCTTAAAGAATAAAATTTCCCAAAAAGTAGGCTTTATGCGATTGCATAACGTGTATGCGGACCGCACAATGGTCGCATACACGGGCAGATCACTGCCCTATTTGAGGACAACTATGCGGTCCAATATGCAACCACATTTCAGTTATGCGGACCGCATAACTGTCACATTATTGCCCTTTGATTTTGGGGAGGGAGGTTATGTGATGCACTATGCGATCGCATAACATGTATGCGGATCGCATAATGATCGCATGCCTGGCATATCGTTTTCGATTTTTTCCCCACCTGGAGGGCCATTCTGCGGTCGACACTGCGGACCGGACCGCATGTCAGGAATGCGATCGCATTCCTGACTGTATTCTTATGTCGGGGCTCCTATTTTTCTAATTTTAAAACCCGACCCTAGTTCATTAAAACATCCATCCCCTTCATTTTTAATTGATTTCTGAGTAAAACAGAGAGAAGGGAGATAGGGTTCTTGAGAGAGAAAGTTCTTCTTTATCAAAATTGATTCTTCAAAGTCGCCCAAGCGCGGAATCTATCGAGTTAGTGTTATCTTCTTCACTCAAAGAGGTAAGTATTCACCCCATTTTTTCTCAAAGTTCTCAGATTTTAATTAAGAATAAAACACATAGGATGGTTCTTGAAAATGGAGGTCAAACCCATGAATGCATGTGAGTAAAACTTCTTAATCTAGTAAAAGGGAAGAGGGTTGGGGTAAAATTCACAAAGAAGGGGTGGTAGTCTAATAAGGTTGCCTAGCGTTCGATAAAATGCTTAAAAGAGTTCGAATTGTATGCATGATTTCCAGTTCTGAGTGGAATATGTTTAATGGTGAACTAGATTGACGGTACTAGTTGGCTCGATGATTTGTGAGTAAAAGTTAAAAAAGAATTTTGACCCCAGGTATATATGGCTAACTTTAACTCTTGTAGAATCCCCTTGTTATGTCGTGCATATGGTATGAGTTCCTTGTGAGATAAAATGTGAATTAACTATCTTAGTTGATTTCCACCCCACTGTGTTATATGCAATTGAGAAAAATGATTTGGCATGCCTACCTTATGGTGTGCAAAGCTTATAATTGCTCGGGGTTATCAATGTGAAATGGGGTGAACATGTCGATCAATTATGGCAATGCTTTGTATACGAATTACTTCTTGGTGAGAAATATGGTGTCTTGGGCCCAAACAAATAAAGTGTTGATATGAATTTGTGTTCCATTAAATGATGATTCTTGTGATGTAATTGGTTGTGGTTGTTGTTATGAATTTAAATTGTTAGGCGGGGTCGGGTTGCGCGCCGCGACACGAAGTAATAAGGTGTGGGTTGTGGTGATAAGGATGGCTTAAATAATCAGGCGGGGTCGAGTTGCACGCCGCAACACGAAGTAATAAGGTTGATGGGTTGTGATGATAAGGGTGGCCAAGGTAATAAGGGTGGTCGAGGTAATAAGGATAGAATGTGATCATTATCACTATTGAAATGAAAATCTATGAAACTCTTGAATATGGTGATGTTGAAAGGGGAAAAGGAGAGATTGTTAAACTTGTTGATTTTTGTTGTTTCTTTCCACGTGCATTGATTGATTGGTTCTCTTGTCCCTTATTTGTGTATTGTTTGATTGTACTTGGGATAAAGTTTGTTCATACATACTAGTACTATTCCACAGTACAAACGTTTTTTTTGCCGGGGGCGCTACATTTTCTTATATGAATGTAGGTGGTTCTACAATAGGTAATTCAGTCCACCGTCAGTAGTGCCTCCTCTCCACTCCGCAGTTGAATTGGCGAGCCCCACTTCCTCTCGCGGCCATGTGTGGTTCATGCCACCTTCTTTTGGGTCTATTTTGCATTGTAAGGTATAGCCAGAGCCTTGTTTCCGGCAAGTATTGTGTAAAATCATATCACTCGTAGAGGCTCCATAGATATAATGTGGGTATTGTACATATGTATTTTGGGCAGTGACAATCGTGGTCCACGTGGTAGAAGTATGTATGCTGTATGTATCTTGCAAGTATTTAGTATCATATGTTGTTAATGGTAAGGGGCAAACATGAATTTAACTGGAGTTTTATGTTAAGTCTCAAATTGCTAATTCACATGAAAAAGGTATATTGGAATCACAGGGTAACGCGTGGAATAGGTGAGGCAAATCTAGGTCGGCTTGACTGGGGCCACCCGGTTGAGCGCCGGTCGTGTCCCTCGATTTTGGGGCGTGACACTTTTAGTCCTCGAGTAAGATAGCCTCGGCGCCTATATCGAGGGTATGCCTTTTTAGGGGTCTTACAAGTTCGAATATATAGCCTTGACTTTGATATCGGGATTATGCCTTTTTAAGGTCTTACAAATTTGTACATGCCTTGCTTGAGGTCTTACAGATTTAATATTTCCTTGTTGAGGTCTTACAATTTTGATATTTCCTCGTTGAGGTCTTATAGTTTTGATATTGCCTCGTGGAGGGCTTACATTGGTGGTATCGCCTCATGGAGGGCTTATACTGTTGATAGTGCCTTATGGAGGGCTTACATTCCCCGAGTGAGATACCCTCGGCGTCTCTGTCTAGGGTATGCCTTTTTAGGGGTATTACAAGTTCGATATATATCCTTGACTTTTATATCGGGATTATGCCCTTTGAAGGTCTTACAAATTTGTACATACCTTGCTTGAGGTCTTACAGTTTTGATATTGCCTCGTGGAGGGCTTACATTGGTGCCTCATAGAGGGCTTATATTGCTGATATTGCCTCATGGAGGGCTTATAATCATGAAGTTTCCAGATTGAGGTCATACGATTTCAAGTTAGATAGCTCGATGAGCCGACTGTCGAGGATAGTCACCGAGTCGGGGTTATGCATTTTTTTTGAGGTCTTACAAACTTGATGTTGCCTCGTAGATGGATTACAAGTTTGAGCATGCCTCGTTGAGGTATTATAGATGCGATATTTCTTCATTGAGGGCTTATGGGCTCGAAGTTGTCGTCTCTGGGGTCTTACGGCTTCGAGTTTTGGTGTATGTCTCCAAGTATTCGGGAAGTTTCTTTCCCTGGGGCCGTTTCTTATGAAAATAGCAAACTTCTTTGATGCATAAAGTGTTTTGATGATAAGAGGTTCTCCTTCGATTACTTGGTACAAGTATACATTTTTTCACCATCGAGGGTTCAATTATTCTACGTGGACACGGTTCATTCGACCGTTTGGTCCTATACATCGTTCTCCTGTCGAGACTCTCTTTGGCATATTTTAGTTTCTTCGAGGATGTGATATCCTGGGGGGATGCCCTCAGTATTTGAGGTTGATCGAAGAGAAGCCTTGAATACGTGGTGAGTCCTCCTTTGGTAGCATATGGATGTTGCCTCGTTAAAACTCATTTGGGATAAAATCCGATGCGAGTGAAAAAGAGTACAACGCACGCTTTAAAACCTAAGGCCTTTGAGCTGGAGGGTGCTTCGATTCCTTACAATCGAACACCTGCACATAACTTAGTATACAATGTGAAGGAAATAGGGAGAGGATTGACCTTAGTTGTGGTGGCGTTCAAGCCTTGATATGCTTCCTTTACACGTTCCGAGGGCGCGACACGTTCCTTTATTCATTCATCCGAGGATGCAATTTGTGATTGTTACTTGGTTGTTTGCTTGATTTTTGGCTCCTTCGATATAGACGGTGTCGGTGTCGGTGCAACATCGGGCCCTGCGAATTATTTTGTTGCATACCTCTCTCCGTACACTATTTTTACTCCATCCTTCGTAGGAAAGTTCATCATTTGATGAAGGGTTGATGGCACCGCCCTTATACTATGAATACATGGCCTTCTAAGCAACGCATTGAATCTCATGTCACCTTTGCTGACATGAAACTTGGTATTTTGAATTGTACTAGCGACGTTGACTGGGAGAATGATTTCCCCTTTCATTTTCTTGCGCGCCATGTTGAATCCATTGAGGAATCGATAGGCGGGCACGATTTGGTCAAGCAATCCGAGTTGATCTACCACCATCGACCTAATTATGTTGGCCGAGCTACCTGGATCCACGAGCACACTTTTAAATTGAAATTCATTCAAAAGAAATGAAATTTCCAATGCGTCATTATGAGGCTGAGATAAGGTCTCGATGTCCTCTTCGCTGAATGACAGAGCATCTTTAGGTATGTAGCTCCGAGTTCACTTTTCCCTGGTGATGGATACATTTGTTCACATGAAAATTGGTTCTTGAGGGATGTCGACTCCACAAATAATCATGTGTATGACGTGCAGTGGTTCTTCTGTTTCATTTTTAGCTCGGTCGCTGAGGAATACTCGACGTTGTCCTTTGCTAATCAGTCGGGCTACTTTTTCTGGGAGCTGTCTGCAACCCTCTGTCCTATGACCGTGGGTATTGTGATATTCACATATCAAGTTAGGGTTCCTTTGCGAAGGATTTGATAGTATGGGTCTTGGTCACCTATTATCTTTGATTTTACCTATGGCCGATACGATATCTGAAACATCAGTGTTGAGGTCGTACTCAGATAGCCGGGGTGGCTCTACTGCCCTTGTGTGCATGTCGAACCCTTCTTTGTTCATAAGTCTCCGAGGATTCTGGCCTCGATCAATGCTTTGATCAGTTCGAGGCATGTTGCGCCTCGGGATATTTATCTGATTTTCCATATACGGTTGATACCTTTGTTTGATTGGCCTCGTCTCTCTCTCTAGAATCCTCGATTTCTTTGCTAAGATCATACTATGATACAAAGATCCCGAGGGAGATTCCAATTGGTCATCCTCAACTCTAATCTTTGACTGATACATGTTTTGCACATCCGCCCAAAATGCAGCGGGATACTCGATTAAGTTTTGCTTCAACTGCTTTCAAGCTATCGAGCTTCGTTCATCCAAGCCCTGAACGAAAGCTTGCACTGCCCAATCATCGGAGACCGGTGGTAATTCGATCCATTCCAGTTGGAAGCAGGATACGAACTGCCTTAACATCTCATTCTCTCTTTGTTTGATTTTGAAGACGCCGGATTTCCTCGTAGCGACCTTGATCTCACCAACATGTTCTTTCACAAAAGAATCTGCCATCATGGAAAATGATTCTATCGAGTTTGGGGGTAGGTTATGATACCACATCATGGCCCCTTTGGACAGCGTTTCTCGAATTTTTTTCAATAAGACGGATTCAATTTCTTCATATTTTAGGTCGTTTCCTTTCACATCGCAAATGTAAGCAGTAATGTGCTCATTTGGGTCCGAGGTCCCGTTTTACATTGTGAGATCGGGCAACCTGAATTTTTTCGGGATGGGTTTCGGGGCCACACTTGATAGGAATGGCTTTTTCACGAACTTGAATCTACAACCTTCAGAATCGGGGGTGCGCCCGGGATATGATCGACCCTCGAGTTATAGGTCTCCACCTTTTTGTCGTTAGCTTCTATCTTCTTTTCGCCTGATTCAATCCTCGTTGTGAGGTGCTCGAGCATCTTAATAATAGCGGGGTCGGCTGCTAACCTGTTATTGCTCAACCTTTCTTGTGCCTGTTCGATTCAAGGACCCGTTTTTGGTGGTGCTGTGCTTGAAGATCTTTGATGGCTTTGTAGCTGAGCAATAGCCACTTGTTGTGCTTGCAACATCTCAAAAATGACATGAAGGCTAACTTCCCTTTCCTTTTGAGTAGGGGCTCTCTGTGCTTCATGTTGGTCTCCTTCGTGCACACTCCTGTCTGTGTGAGAGCTTAGATCGACTTGTTGATCGTTGCGTGAGCCTTCATCAATGGGAATTTGCACTGGTGTCCCTTCAGTGTTTTTGCGGTGGTACACCGACACCTGAAGCAGCTGCGCCGTTTTCTCTATGGTCCTCAAGACCGTTGTCTTCATGTGCATTCACTGAGTTAGATATTTTTTGACCTAAAATTGAAGAGTCTTGGACAAGAAAACGTGTAAAGAATAACTTCTGTTTTTAGAAAACCAACACTAAAACAATCTCCACGGTGGGCGCCAAACTGTTTACCGTGAAAATGGTAATTATAATTATATTTGATTTTGTGGTTCTAAAAATATGTGATCTATTTTAATACTAGTTGTTTAGGCAATAGATGCTAAGTGAGATGTAAGAAAAGTGAGACAAGAACGAACGATAACAGAGTTATGCAAACCAAGCGTTTATGAGCTAGGTCGAAATAGGGCCTCTAGGTCGAGCTCGAGGGTTTGACAGAAATTGTCGATGAGGATACAACAGTATTGAACGCCTCGAAGATGGCCTCGTTATGATAATTAATAAGAAATAAATGAAGAATAATTAATGAACACCATAAATGAAAGGTAATAAATCAAAGGAACAATTGTAGAAAATGCTTGCGTTAGAGAGTAGAGAATGTTCTTGTTCTTGTATTGAATATCATATATGTTACAAAGTGAAAAGGTTCCCTATATAAAATAGGGGGAATCCCCACATAGTACATGTGTATTTATTACAAAGAAGTGCAGCTCGTACAACTATTTAATGTCACGGTACGGACTTGTACTATTTTTGCGGACTTGGTCAGCTTTAACCACATGCCTTTTGGGAATTTTCGACATGCTTTCTCAATGTCAAAAACTCGATCTGCCTCGAGCCCTCTTAAGACGGGCTATGGAGTGCCGTAATAATCATAAAATTGGGCTCACCGATTTTAGCCGTACACAATCTGCATCGGTGCAAGCATGGGTTCAGACACTTCCAGGGCTGTAATCTCTTGCTACAACTTTGGCTGCTGGAACATCTTCAAGGGGGTTATTATCGCCAAGAGCTTCAGTGAAGGCCAGTAAATGACTACATAGCCAGTCATCATCCAAAGAAGATGACATTCATTTCAGATAGGTTTGCAAAGCCTGGAAATGCTATATGTTGGGTGCGTTTCTTCAGCAATCTGATAGATGAGCAAGTGCATTGGATGTTTGAATGGTTTCCTAGTTGTGAGTTCATCTTCAGTTCCAAAGGAACTACTAACTTCGTATTGATCAGGATGTGAGGCATCTACCAACATGCTCCTATAAAGGTAATGAGGTAAGCTGGGTGAATACAAGTCATGCCTCGAGTTTCAAACATGGTTCAATATAACGCATATTTTAAAGGAGATGTCATCCCATTCAATTTTGAAGTCCACCATATATGGAACTAAAAGATCACCGTGGAAGGAGAGACTATTGATCCAGACATGTATCACGTCGGTCATATGTACTACTATCTCTTGTGGTTGGAGAACGACATAGCTGCGAACGTTAAATCGGGGGTCAACATAAAAGATAGGATCATAAATAAGGTGGTTGAGGCGCAGGTGGAGTACAAGAGGCTACGAAAAAATAGTGTTCAAATCTGAAGTTGAACATCTAGAGTAGCGTAAGGTGGATATAGAAGCGAGTATAGAATGGAAGGAAATTGCAAATAAGTCGACAGTGAGGATAATATACAACGAATAAGGATTGATGGAACTAGAAGGGAAGATGAGTAATAGGCTTTGGGATTGTCAAAGAATGGGCGATGATGAAGGAGGAAAGATGGAAAAGGCTTACTTACTACTGGACATGTGCGATCTGGTAATGTGATTGATGGGGCAAAGAGAGCCAAGAATGGAGAAGGTCCTTCAAAGACCATGTAGACTAGGAGATAATGTCATTTACTGCTTTCTAGATTAGATTTTGATGTAATGAGGCTTAATTCCATTAGTTACTTTATAATTATTCTTTTCGATTTTCTGAAAGATTGACTTGGATTATTTTTGCATTGATGGAATGAAGCAAATGTTGGCATGAATCTTCTCCAAGTGTATGTATCGTTTAGGCCTACCTCGAGCACAATAAGGTCCCAAAATTAGGACGTGAATTGTTGCATGACCCTATGTAATGCATGCTTAAATATTTTTAACACAATTTTACTTCGTCTTACTGACTTGGTTACCTTTTGTTTTTTCTTTATTTTGATTACTGACATCCCCAAAGGCTGGTTCGTGCATTCTGGAAATCATCAGCTTACAACACCATATCCATAGGTCATCCACCACCTGCTTAACCTAGCAACCCGGATGGCAAAGGCAAAGGGAAGATGGATGATCTAATTTCTAATCGACAAGACAATGCTACCATGGTAGAGAATGTTGAAACCTCGGACGGAGAAAGTACGCCAGGATAGAATGAGTTGGTCTTACTTTGGAGCAGAAAATCCTTGAGCTGCAGGGTGAGCTTGAGTAGGTCCCAAATATGGTAAACCTCTCCCTTACCTTAAATGTTTTCGACATCAACCAGCAAAACACAATTACTCAAAACTAAACATCACCGCAAAACAAACAAAACAAAAATCCACCACCCATAGCTATCAATCTTCCCACAATGCACCAATATCACAATCCCACACCTCCTCAAAACCTTAACCCACCACTAGTGAAAACTCATAAACAACACTACAATCACCCAACCCAGTATCCACAAACCACCACTTATCACACTCCTCAAAATGCACCACAACTTACCCTTGATCCTCCTCAAGCTTCAACAAAGGATTGCCCATATACCCAAGTTCCAGGAACTCATCAAGGCAACTCGATATACGTAGAAACCTTACCCCATACATGGCAGAAGAACTCAAGTAACTAACAGGACGAATCCAGAGTGTTGAAGGTGTGAAGGGTATTGAAGGATTAAACTACAAAAACTTGTGTATCCATCCAGGTGTAGAATTGTCGGAGGTTTACAAACCTCCCATGTTTGAGATGTTTGATGGCACTAGTGATCCAAAGGTGCATCTGTTAACCTACATGTAACGACCCAAACCGATAGGCCATGACGAGCGCTCGAGTCCTACCTATCGAACACCCTTAAGCATGCGTCTAAGATATAAACATAAATAACATCTGTCAATAACCTACTGAATTACGAGAATAACATACGTGAGGGAAACCTGCCCAAAAGACATATATACATATACACGCGAAATACGGTAGAGCGAGCCGGCAAGGCTGCTATAGGCAACTGTATATCCAAAACTTGAAGCCGGCAAGGCCACATACCATCCAACAATATATATCTGTCTACATACCTCTAATAGAATATATAACTATACAAGTGGAGCACACCAACTCTCGCTGATCAAGGATCCTAAAGTGGGGGACCGTCAGCCTGTCTACCTACACCTACGGGCATGAAACGTAGGCCCTAAGAAATAGGGGTAACTACAAATAATGTACTGAGTATGTAATGCTTAAAAATCAGTACATAAAAGCCGTAGATGAAACATGGAGTAAAGAATACCACCTGTAGGTCTAAATAACTTTGTGAATCCTGAAACATGAATCATTTATAGTGTCATTCTCATGCGTATAAATGTCGTATCATGAATAGGAATAGGTGTACATAATATTATCAAGCCTCTGAGGGCATCCGATCATATCATCTCGGCCACTATGGGACAAATCATCAGCATATACCAGCTGATCAGGTGGTGGTGTGTATATAATGCCTTAACCATTTCTCACATCCCATATACATATAATATACGCATATATAACTCCATCTGGTCATGGGTCAGTGTACATGTATAAGTGAATGAAATGCATAAGAAATACGTTAATAGATTTCTCGGAGTGTTATAAATTAATATGCCTTTCAGATAAATTTATCAACTACGTATTTTTCTGAGGCCCATGAACAGAAGATATAATGATAATTCACATGGTAAATCAAGAACATAGGCACCCCTAGTAGTTCTATGAATAGACTCATTTATGAAAGTTGTGCATTTGCTCGTTTCGTTTGTACCGTATGATCATGACAAAGAAATAAGGGATAGCCTTAACATACCTGAGTCGATTCTCTTGACAATCCATCTAACACACGTCAATTTTAAAAAAACACGTGACAGCAAGATTGGAGTAGATAAAAATCTATACGATACTCTTGAGAAAGATTGCATTGTACTCCCTGAAAATTGCAAAATCACTCGTTGCTAAGATGCTAACAATCTTGTTTGAATTGTTGAAGGTCCGTACTTAAAATTTGATATATGCACCTCTATTTGAATTAGAGGGGTCTTATACTTGAATGTGTGTGGGCCCCACTTCATGTGGTGGCTTAGCCACAATAACTTAAGAGTCATTAGTTTGGAGTGGTTTGCTACCACGTTTGGGGGGGGGGGGGTAGGCTTACCAAAATATTTCATTAATTAATTAATCTCCCATTAAATATCAACCTTGTATGGAACTAGGCCATAAATAACGGGTAATACATCTCAGATCGTATTTTATCCCAAATTAACAACCTTCAACGAAACCCGTATTCTTTGATTCGTTTACCCTCTAACCTTCACGACACTTACTTATCACCTGTTATAAATAGCATAAATTCTCATACCCTAAAAAATATACCCATCCCCAAATCTACGACGATTAACTTACAATAAAGCTTAACGTACAAAAATACGAGATGTATCACTACCATTACAGGCTTGTTTGAGTGGATAAGAATGAACAAATCCGCATGAAACCGCTCATGCAAAGTCTTCAGGAGATGCATTATCTTGGTGTATTAGTCATAATTCGAAGAAGTAGGCGAGTTAGGTGAGCATGGCATCAAATTTCATGGATAGATTCAGGTTCAATACAGAGAACATGCCAAACATTTTCTCTATCCAAAACCTTAAGAAGAAGCCGGCAGAAACATTCAACGAGTATGCTACTCGTTGGAGATCAGAGGCAACCAAGGTGAGGCCGCCACTTGAAGAAGAACAAATGAACAAGATCTTGGTTACAGCTCAAGATACACAGTATTATGAAAGGTTGATGGTTATCGAGAATCACAAGCTCTCAGGCATTATCTAGTTAGGAAAAGGATAGAAGAAGGAATCAAGAGCAGGATGTGACCAATTTCAAGTCATTGCAAGACACAAACAAGGCCTTGAAATCAAGAGGCATCTCGAAGAAGAAATAAGTCGGTGCCGTAATTGTATCCCAAGGACCTAAGTCTCCCATTACATACCAAACACCTCCACCAACATATTAACCCTCACCTTCAAAATACAAATACCCTGCCACCACCTAACATACATATAATACCAAACCTGCATGTTACCTTTCACCTCCACCCGCACGACAAAACTACCCAAATACGCGACCAAGTTTTGACTGCAGAGCTCCTAGACAATACACTCCAATTAATGAACCCACAACCCAATAGTATGAGAGACTAAAGGCTGCTGGTTACATTACCCCTATTACTGTTGTTGCTATTGAGAACCCTTTGCAGTGGGTTAACCCCAACAAAACTTATGCCTATTATTCAGGCATGGAGGGTCATACCATTGAGGAATGCCACATGTTAAAGGACAAGATTCAGACACTGATCGACACCGAAGTTATTGAGGCAAAGGAAGTCGTACCAAATGTTCGTAACAACCCTCTCTCGGATCATAGGGGCAAGGGAGAGAATGTGATAGAAACCGATGAGGAATGGGATTAGGAGGGAAACATCTCCTGTCACCCTCTCGCCGATTGTAGTGAAAACCCAGGAACCGTTTGAGGTCGAAGTAGCTACGCCTTTTATTGTGATAGTATCTCCCACATCGTCTTAAGAGTCTCATGATATCTATGGGATTAGTTGCGGAGGAAAGAGGAAAAGGAAAAGCCAAGTTGGAAAAGACAGGTGTTGCGCAAGCTATGACCAGAACTGGTAGAGTTTATACACCCGGAATCTTGGACGAACAAGCAAAGAGACTACATGTAGGCCACCTGTCATTGAGACAGGAACTGGCGATCATTGGATGAAGGTACAGGCGAGGGAGTACTTTGTTGTTGATCACCGGAAAAAGACTCCCGCCCAGATATCCATCTTCTCATTGTTGCAATATTCAGATGCGCACAAGTATGCCTTGATAAAAGTATTATCTAAAGCTCATGTGCCCTCTGGTAATACTAGTGGGGAGATTGCTAACATGGTAGGACAGGTATTGGAGAGTCAAAAAATTACATTCCTAGAAAATGAGCTACCCCCGGAAGTGTTAAGTCAAAACAAAGCGTCATATATCACTGTGTAGTTTGAAGACAAGTTCATTGACAGGGTCCTGATAGATTGAGATTCGAGCCTGAATATATGCCCGTTGACCACTTTGAAAATAGTGGGTAAAGGCATGCACAAAGGGAAGCATGAATGCGCAAGAATACCAGGATGGCGCACTGATTATTATCCGTTGGAACAACCCATACCACTGATGCAACAGACATTTGAGCAGACTCATGTAACTTGGTAATCTGAAGAAGACGAGATTATGGCCACTATGAGGAAGCTATTTCTGGACATAGAAGATATGGAGTGCAGTGCAATTTTAGATGGGGAAGAGGAGGAGGAGGAGGAGGACCTTACCATTCAGATCATGGGAGAAGGACCTATTGTCAAAAACTGGACTGATGTACCATCCCGAGCTCACCGAGTACTTGGGTAGCTTTGGCGATATTAACATGATTTATTTTAAAATTTCTTTTGGTCATTTAATACATTTTTAGTGTTTATTTTGAAATAATTACTCGAGCCACCGAGTCGTACTTGTTGACAATTTTAAGTTTTATGATAAAAACTGGCTTTGACAAGTATGCAGATCCCACATAGGCACCTCGACTATCAGAGTAAAAATATAAGGGTCGATGCATCAAGCATAGTATCAGCTATCGGGAGGATCAAAGATACTAGGTGGGCCAGACCTATACAAACCGATCATTCTCAGAGCAACCCGAATTTAATGTGTAAGTATCATGACATGCTCAGTCATAGGACTGAAGATTGCAGGCAATTGAGGAAAGAGGTAGCTAGACTCTTCAAAGAGGGCCATCATTGAGAATTCCTCAGTGACCGAGTTAAGAATCACTTCAGATAAAGAGACACCAACAAGAAGAATGAACAAGAAGAACCTCAATATGTCATTCATATGATCGTCAGTGGGGTCGATGTTCCGCAGGGACACATATTCAAACGCACCAAGGTATCGATCACTAGAGAAAAGCAGACCCAAGATTATGTGCCCAAAGGCACTTTATCATTCAATGATGAAGAATTAGAAGGCATTTCTTAGCCACACAATAACGCTCTGGCAATTTCTGTCTTGTTAAGTAAAGTGCATGTTATGTGAGTTTTAGTTGATGCAGGTAGCTCGGAAAACATCATCAGATCAAGGGTTGTGGAGCAACTAGGCATGTAGAACCAGATTGTACCTGCATCTTTAGTCCTCAACGGCTTCAATATAGCCAGTGAAACAACTAAGGGAGAGATTATCCTACCAGTGAACGTGGCTGGAACCATCCAAGATACTAAGTTCCATGTCATTGAAGGCGACATGAGATATAATGCACTACTCACAAGGCCTTGGATCCATAACACGAGGGCAGTATCGTCGATCCTCCACTAAATGATGTAGTTCCCGACGACATATGGTGTAAAAATTGTATACATGGAGAAGCATGCTGCAAAAGAAATATTCGCGGTTGAGGAAGTGATATCGATGTTTGCACTAGCGACCTTAGAAAAATCAAGCACGAAAGGAAAATAGATGGCCAAATAGCAATAACTACCCCCAGCCTCGGCCGAATCAGAGAAACAAGTAGTAGATGAAGAAGAAGAAGAGGAGGAATTTCTAACTCCACAGACATTTGTTGTATTCAATGATTCAGATGCCACCAAATCAAGGTCGAGGAGCTAGAACAGGTGATACAAATCGAGTACCTGCCCGAGCGAAAGGTATACCTGTCGAGGAGCTGGAGACATGTGATATTAATAACATGGACTATTTTGCATGGTATCGTTTTGTTACACCTCGCGTTTTCGTAGGTTAAAAGCTTCGTCTTCAGTTAATTGGCGTAGACCTGGGGAGGAGATCATCTTGCCGTTAACTTACTTATGCTATTTATAAAAAGCGATAAATAAGTGTTATGAAGGATAAAGGGGTATACGAGTCAAATAAAATGAGTTTTGTTGAAAGTGGCCAATTTTGGATAAAGTATGGGTCGAGCGATATTACCCGATAGTTATGGACTAGTACCATACAAGGTACCATATGACCGTGATAATGTGATATATGTAATGTATAAAGTATATATGAAGTATATCAAAAATAAGTAGAATTTTAAGTAATCTGAGACATTTTTTAAATTATGCGGGTAATTGATTAATTACCGGGTAACAGGACATTACCCAGTTAACTAATAAGTGGATAAAACTTAATTTATTATACTCCAAAGACATGTGGCAGCACTAGCTTACCACATAAAGTGACTAAGTAATAAAACATCCTACGTGGCTATCTATGATGTAATTGAATTACACACTAAAAGAATAATAGCAAAAACAAGACATGTATAAGTCTTGATATATTTCAACATGGAACAAATAATTAGAACACATAAATGTTACTCATTCTAAAGGACAACAAGAAAGCTCACATTATTAGTTTGAAAGGTTAGAAGATAATTTTCATAAAAGGAAAACGTTAGAAGAACATAAGCCCTAAGATCCAGGCACTTCAACGCCAAGAACAGAAGCTGATTTTGTTCATCAGTTTCGAAACGCAGAAGCTTAATCCAATTTTTGGGTTCTAATTTCAATCTACGAAGGTTTCCAACGGAATACTATACAGATTTTTTCCTACTCCAGGTATGTTAATGCCATCCCTTCTCTCTTTTGGGATGGTCCAAATTATACTGAAGAAACGAGCAAACACACAGTTTTCATAAATTACTCTATTCATAGGAATACTAGGGGTGTCTATATTCTTGATTCCCCATGTGAATTATTATTTTCTTCTGTTCATGGGTCCTAGAAAAATACGTATTTGATAATGTTTATTCGAAAGACATATTGATTTTTATGGCATTCTGAGAAAATCTTATGAATGTAGTTCTTATGCATTTCATGCATTTATACATGTACATTGACCCATGACACAGAAGGTGTTATATACGCGTATATATATATATATATATATATATATATATATATATGTATGTATGTATGTATGTATATGGGATATGGGAAAGGTTATGGCGTTATATACGCACCACCACCTGAAAAGCTGGTATACGTTAATGATTTGCCCACAGTGGCCGAGATGATATGATGGGATGCCTTCAGAAGCTTGATGATGTTATAAAAGTACATACCTATGCATTAGATGACATTTATATTCATGTGCATGGCTGTTGGTTGATTTCCCAATGCACACGCAAGTGTACGTGGTCGACAAGTAATACAGGATTTTAAGTCCAGATATCGTACCCACAAGGACTTGTGTAAACTACTTGCTAAATCACTCTAGGTGTTATTTAACCAAGCCAATATAAAATCAATGATGTACTACTTTATACTAAAATTCTATGAAATAACTAACTATCAAGTGACAAGAATTATTGTGATGTATTCAGTAGAGACAAATATTCCAGGGTTGTGGTCTATTCACCACTCGTATTGCATTCTATTTAACTTTTCCTTTCATATAATTCACTCGTGGTTGCTAATTAATCGATAAATTCTCTCATAGCCTTCTCCCGAAGCACTCCTCACCTATTCTCAATAGATTAACGCCTATATTCCTATGGAATTAATCTATTAGAACGCACTAAGATTACGATGTTTAATTAAGCACGGTGACTAGGTATATTCCTATCCTAACCACAAATCCGCTCCCCTGAAGGGTTAAGATCGCGCTCTCTTCAATTCTTCTCTAATCTATATACGGCTTTCCCAAGCATAACATAGATAGTATATAGAACCTAATTGATGGCCAGACAATTAAGCAATTAAACACAGAATTGAAGAAACAACCATATATTGAGTAAACTATATTCAAGGTTAAATTAATGTCGAATAACAATATCCATGGCTAAACCACAACCCCAGAACAATGGGTGTTTAGCCACTCATGCTATGATCAAACAATTGCATAAGTGTGCATGAATTGAAAATACTCGAATAAAAATGAAGAAAACTGATAATCCTTGCTCCTTCAATGATCTTGTGTGTGTATTTTGCTCCCAAATTCGTCTCCCCCCTCCAAGATATGTCCTTGGGTCTATTTATATGGTTGGGATAAACCCTAACCGTGTAAGGGACTCATATTCTCACTTGGAAACACTTAAAAACCTTTAAAACTCGGACTTCACCGAAACAGATACCCTGGCGTTTGGGGGATAACGCCTGGGTAACGCNTGTTTGGGGTGTAACGCTCGGGTGACGCCAGGCTTGTCCCGGGTCGCTCCTTTTCGACTCTTGCGCGTATTTTCCGACGTTTATGCTCTCATTTAGCTCGGCTTCCATTTCCAACTCACCTACACATTAAATAAACTCCATTAGGCACATACGACGTGTATTTTTATCATTAAAGCACATAAAATGCAAGGTATATAATGCTTAAAATCATGAATTCTAGCCACGCATCAACACCCCACACTTAGACTCTTGCTCGTCCTCGAGNNNTGACGCCAGGCTTGTCCCGGGTCGCTCCTTTTCGACTCTTGCGCGTATTTTCCGACGTTTATGCCCTCATTTAGCTCGGCTTCCATTTCCAACTCACCTACACATTAAATAAACTCCATTAGGCACATACGACGTGTATTTTATCATTAAAGCACACAAAATGCAAGGATTATAATGCTTAAAATCATGAATTCTAGCAACGCATCAATGGCATTATAAATGTTTCAGGATTTGTAATGTTATTCAGATTTACAGATGGGTTTCCTTATTTCATAATTCAGCTATGTCTCTTATATACTGATTTTCATGCCTTACATACTCAGTACGTTATTCATACTGACGCCCTATTTCCCGGGGCCTGCGTTTTATGCCCGCAGGTGCAGGTAGGCAAACTGACAGTCCCCCTTCTTAGGATCCCTGATCAGCGAGAGTTGGCGTGCTCCACTTATTCCAGAGCTGCTTTTGACTTTGGTACGATACTTTTGTATATAGATATATATGGGTATGACATGGCTCAGTCCCGTCTTTGTATAGTTATGTTTCAATTAGTGTTCTGTAGACAGTATGTCTAGTTGGATAGTGTGTGGTCTTGTCGGCTTCAAGTTTTGAGATCTATAGTTGTCTATAGCAGCCTTGTCGTCTCGTCCTACGTATGTTGTACGTATATGTATGTATGCCTTTTTGTGCATAATTCCTTCATGTACATTATTCTCGTAACTCAGCAGATGTTATTCAGGTTCATATCTTCAATGCATGTTTTGGGGTGTTTGACAGGTAGGACTCAGGCACCTGTCGCGGCCCAAAATCATAGATTAATTTCAGCACCAATTATACCGCTCCCATAAGTGACCGATGGTTATGTTATATATTGTGACGCTTTAGGCGTTGGATTGGGTCGTGTGTTGATGCAACATTGTAAGGTTGTAGCTTATTCTTCTAGACAACTAAGAACGACGAGAAGAACTAACTGACTCACGATTTTGAGTTAGCCCTGGTGAGTCATGCACTAAAGCCGTGAAGGCACTACTTGTATGGAATTCATGTTGATATCTATGCGGATCATAAGAGCCTCCAGTATATCCTCAAGAAAAAAAAATTTACATCAAAGAAGATGGTTGGAGCTACATAAAGATTATGATGTTGATATTTTATACCATCTCGGAAAGGCGAACGTAGTAGCCGACGCCCTCAACAATAGATCTATGGGTAGTCTGTCGTATTTAGAACCAGAAAAGAGGGGAATAGCCCATGAGGTTCATCAACTAGCTAGTCTTGGAGTTTGGTTACTGGACTCAGGTGATGTTGGAATCATATTCAGGATACAACAACATCCTCTTTAGTAACTGAAGTAAAGGAACGCCAGTACGAGGATCATGTGCTAGTTCATTATAGGGATAACACTCTTCAAAAGGAGAAGACACCGTTTGAAATTACAGAAGATGGAGTCCTTAGATATCAAGGGCTATTATGTGTGCCTAATATTGCAGGGCTGCGTCGGTAGGTTATGGGAGAAATTCACTATTCCTGTTAATCTATCCATCCAGGAGCGACAAAGATGTATCATGATATCAGGGAAGTATATTGGTGGGACGTAATGAAAAAGGATATAGCAGAATTTGTTGCTCAGTGTCCTAACTGTCACCAGGTTAAGATTGAGCATCAAAAACCCGGTGGATTATTGCAAGCTATGGAGATTTCAACTTGGAAATGGGAAATAGCCAATATGGATTTCATCGTAGTCTTACCTCGCACTCAACGTAAGTTCGATTCGATATGGGTGGTTGTTGATAGGCTTACAAAGTCAGCCCATTTTCTGCCCGTTGGAACTACAAATTCCTCCGAGGATTATGCAAGGCTTTATATTAAGGAGATAGTACGACTGCATGGTGTCCCCGTGTCTATTATCTCAGATAGAGGAGCTAAATTTATAACTAACTTCTAGAGGTCTTTCCAAAAAGGATTGGGGACTCAAGTAAGTCTTAGTACAACATTTCATCCCGGATAGACGGACATGCTGAGCGTACTATTCAGACACTGGAAGATATGCTACGAGCTTGTGTGATAGACTTCAAAGGTAGCTGGGATGATCATCTTCCCCTTATTGAGTTTGCATATAATAATAGTTACCATTCCAGTATTCAGATGGCTCCATACGAATCTCTTTACGGACAAAAGTGTAGGTCGCCTATAGGGTGGTTCGATGTTGGAGAATCTGGATTACATGGGCCAGACCTGTTTCAGCAAGCCATAGAAAACGTGGAGCTATCAAGGATTGACTATTGACAACTCGGAGTCGTCAGAAGTCTATTATGACGTGCGGCAACGAGATATAGAGTTCGTGGTTGATGACTGGGTATTCTTAAAGGTGTCACCTATGAAGGGTATGATGAGGTTTGGCAAGAAATGCAAACTTAGCCCATGATATATTGGGCCTTATAGGATCAATCAGAAAGTGGGCCAAGTAGCTTATGAGTTAGAATTGCCCTCAGAATTGGAGTCAGTCCATCCGGTTTTTCACGTATCTATTTTATAGAAATGCATTGGCGATCCTACTAGAATAGTTCCCACAGATGATGTATAGATTACAGAGGACTTGTCATACGAGGAAATTCCTATTGCCATCCTAAATCAACAAATTTGCAAGCTACGGAATAAGGAGGTAGCCTCCGTGAAAGTGCTCTGGAGGAACAACATTGTGGAAAAAAGAATGACTTGGGAGGCCGAGGAATACATGAAGTCTAAATATCCCTACTTATTTCATCCTCCAGAGAAGGGTCCGACTGAGACGTCATAACCATAAGATACGTGTATAAATTCTTGTGTTGGTTATTGCCGTTGGTCATGTGAGGCCATGGTTGTTATTCATAATTATGGTCCTGTGTGGCGTTGGGATATTAAGCTACTACAGGGAGAGTTGGTAGTAGTGTTGTTACAAGGGAAACCCTGCCAAACATATATAGATCACGGGAGTTGAACATTCGAGGACGAATCTTTCTAAGGGGGGAAGAATGTTACACCTCGCGTTTTCGTACGTTAAAAGCTTCCTTTTCGATTAATTAGCGTAGACTCGGGATGTGATCATCTTGACGTTAACGTACTTACGCTATTTATAACAAGCGATAAATAAGAGTTATGAAGGATAAAGGGGTACACAAATTAAAGAAAATGACTTTCGTTCAAGTGGCCAATTTGGGATAAAGTACGGGTCGAGAGATACTACCCGATAATTATGGACTAGTACCATACAAGGTACCATATGGCCGTGATAATATTATATATATAATCTATAAAGTATATATGAAGTATATTAAAAATAAGTATAATTTTATGTAATTTGTGGCAGTTTTTAAATGTTTGCGGCTAATTGATTAATTACTGGGTAACAGGATATTACCCCGTTAACTAATAAGTGGATAAAACTTAATTAATTATAATCCAAAGACATGTGACAGAACTAGCTTACCACATGAAGTGACTAAGTAATTAAACATCGAACGTGTCTTTCCATGATGTAATTGAATGAAACAACTAAATGAATGATTATCCAAAACAAGACATGTACAAGTCTTAATACATTTCAACAGGGAACAAATAATGAGAACACATTAACGTTACTCATTCTAAAGGAAAGCAAGAAAGTTTACTTTCTTAGTATGAAAGGATAGAAGCTAGTTTTCATAAAAGGATAACGTTAGAAGAAAAGAAGCTCCATCGTCCAAGCACTTCAACGCCGAGAACAGAAGCTGATTTCGTTCATCAGTTTCAAAACGCAGAAGCTTGATCTGATTTCCAGGTTCTAAGTCCAATCTACGAAGGTTTCCAACAGAATATTATACGAGGTTTTTCCTACTCCAAGTATGTTAAGGCCATCCCTTCTTTCTTTTGGCATGGTCCAAATTATACTGCCGAAACGAGCAAACGCTCAATTTCCATAAATTACTCTATTCATAGGAATACTAGGGGTGTCTATATTCTTGATTCACCATGTGAATTATTATTATCTTCTGTTCATGGGTCCCAGAAAAATACGTATTTTATAATGTTTATCTGAAAGGCATATTGATTTTTATGGCCTTCTGAGAAAATCTTATTAATGTTTTTCTTATGGATTTCATGCATTTATACATGTACATTGACCCACGACTCAGTCAGTGTTATATACACGTATATATGTATGTACATATATGTATATGGGATATGGGAAAGGTTATGGCGTTATATGCGCACCACCACCTGATCAGCTGGTATACGGTTATAATTTTCCCACAGTGGCCGAGATGATACGATGGGATGCCTACCGAGGCTTGATGGTGTTATGTACATACAGACCTATGCATTACATGACATTTGTATGCACGTGCATGACATTATAAATGTTTCAGGATTCGTAAAGTTATTCAGATTTACAGATGGGTTTCTTTATTCAATTTTTCATCTATGTTTCTTATGTACTGAGCATCATGCCTTACATACTCAATACATTATTCGTACTGACGGCCTATTTCCCGGGGCCTGAGTTTCATGCCCGAAGGTGCAGGTAGGAAAAATGACGGTCCCCCTTCTTAGGATCCCTGATCAGTGAGAGTTGGCGTGCTCCACTTAATCCGGAGCTGCTTTTGATTTTGGTACGACACTTTTGTATATAGATATATATGGGTATGACGTGGATCGGTCCCGTCCTTGTACAATTATGTTTCTATTGGAGGTCTGTAGAATGTATGTGTCATTAGATAGTATGTGGCATTGATGGCTTCCAGTTTTGAGATGTATAGGTTTTTATAGTAGCCTCGTCGGCTCGTCCTATGTATGTTGTATGTATATGTATGTATGAATTTTTGTATAGATTTCCTTCATGTACATTAGTCTCGTAATTCAGTAGATGTTATTCAGGTTCATATCTTAGACGCATGTTTAGGGGTGTTTGATAGGTAGGACTCAGGCACCCGTCGCGGCCCATCGGTTTAGGTCGTGACACGTTTAGAAATGAAAGGGATCCCACTGGAGATAACAACACATCGACTAAGAATGGACCCTAAGTTCAGATCGGTGAAGAAAAAGTGAAGACCCAGTCCGAGGTGAAGCACACATTCATAAAGGACGAGGTAACCAAACTTCTCAACATAGGGTCCATTCGGGAGGTAAAATATTTTGAATGGTTAGCTAATGTAGTTGTAGTCCCTAAAAAGGGAACAAACATAGAATATATGTAGACTATAAGGACTTGAACAAATCCTGTCCGAAAGATTCTTTTACATTTCGCAACATCGATCGCATGATTGATACCACGACCGGCCATGATATCCTTAGTTTTATCGACGCCTACTCCAGGTACAACCAAATACAAATGCACCCAGAAGACCAAGAAAAGACTTCTTTCATCGCCAAGTATGGAACTTATTGCTATAATGTAATGTCGTTCGGGCTAAAAAATGCATGAGCTACATATCAACGACTAGTTAACAAAATGTTCGAAGAACAAATAGGTAAATCAATGGAATTTTATATTGACGACATGCTAGTTAAGTCCATGTGCGCAGAGTACCATTAGACTCATTTGCAGGAAATGTTCGAGATTTTAAGAAAATACAACATGAAGCTCAACCTCGATAAATGTGCTTTCAGGATCGGCTTGGGAAAATTTGTTAACTGTATGGTATCAAATCGGGGAATCGAGATCAACCCTAATAAGATTAAGGCCATCAAAGATATCATTGTCGTGGACAGTGTAAAGGTCGTACAAAGGTTGACTAGACGGAATGGAGAGAAATCTTGCCCGAAGTGCTTCAAGAAAATTTAAACCCTTTTTCAATGTCACCCCATATGTGTGTTAACCACTTACCCACTCTGTAATGTTTTCCACAAGCCCGAATTATTATTGGGCCGATTGGCCAAGTGGGCCGTTGAAGTCAACGGATATGATATTGAATATCAATCCCGAACGACCATAAAGTCTCAAATTTTAGCAGACTTCGTGGCCGATTTCACATCGACTCACGTGCCTGATGTTGAAAAGCAACTTCTATTAAAATCAGACACGTTATCAGGGGTATCGACCCTTCTCACAGACGGAGCTTCGAATGTGAAGGGGTTCAGGATCAGAATCATTTTGATGCCGCCCACTAGTAGCACTATTAGACAATCAATTAAGACTTAAAGATTGACTAACAATGAGGCCGAGTACGAGGCCATGATTGCAATTCTCGAGCTAGCCAAAATGGAGAGAAATCTTGCCTGATGTCCTATGGGCATGTCGAACAACATCGAAGTCCAGCATAGGAGCAACTCCCTTTTCATTAGTTTTTGTCTCCGAAGCCTCGATTCTAGTTGAAGTTGGAGAACTTAGTGCCAGATTTCAACATGCAATGGAAGAATCGAACCACGATGCCATGAAAACCAGCCTCGAGTTGTTAGATGAAAAACGAGAAGTTGCACTCATTCAAATGGCTGTACAAAAGGAATGAATCGAAAGGTACGACAATAGGAGAACCAACCTTCACCACTTCAGAGTCGCGGACTTATCCCTAAGAAAAATCACCATCAACACTCGAGATCCTAACGAAGGGAAACTCGGCCCAAATTGGGAAGGACCCTGTCAAGTCCTCGATATAGTCCGCAAAGGACCCTGTAAACTCGGAACGATGAACGGAGAATCACTGTCAAACAACTGGAACATACCACTTCTCAAGCGATACAAATATTAAGGTATGACTTTTTATTCTCTTTAATTTATATACGTATTCGGCACTAACTCATTGTAGGAGTTCGATGAAAGTCATCGAGACCCCAGGTTTTAAAGTACGCGTTGCAATTTTTATTCCTTAGATCGATTTTTATCCCAAATTGGTTTCTTCTGACAAGGTTTTTAACGAGGTAACAATTATGTGCTACCTGAGGACAATTCAAAAGTATCCAAGGCTTCTTTGCAATCAACCTCGAATACTGGGGGGCATCACCCTTGGATGTTATGTGTTCGAGAAATGTACTCGTGTAAATGGGCCTTTGATAGGAACAACCTTCTAATGGGCCAAACGGTCGAATAAAAAGTGTCCATATAGATTAGTCAAGAGGCGATGGAAAAGCATGTACGCATGTATAAATTATTCAAAGAAGCATTATTTCTTCATCAAACTTAGCGCGTCTCGGAGCAATTTCTTTACTATGCAGATCTTATACTTAGATTTTGTGAAAAATTGCTCAAGAGCCAAACGCAAATATATTTCAAACACTCGGGGGCTGTTTAATCGACTTATCTAAACTCAAAGTCATAAGACCTCAATGAGGCACCCCTCAATAAATAGGCCAAGGCAACCATTCTCGGGGACTAGCATTCCAAACATGTCTGAAACATTATCGGGAAATAAGCCTGAGAGGCATACCCGAAGGCTACAACCAAATTTAAGGCTACAGCCTAAATAACGTGGATCGGAGACATACAAATCCCGCAATAAATAATAATAGGTCTTCAAATACTTTGAAAACCCGGTTAAAAGGCTACCCTTGTCAAAACAATTAAAAGGGGGCTTCGCTAAAATCATCCCTTAAAAACCAAAAAGGCTTCGGTAAAATCAGCCCTCAAAAAACCAAAAGGCTTGGATAATATCAGCCTTTGAAAACCCTTAAGAGGTATCACACTATCTTTAACACAAATATGCTAAGGCATAAAAGGAAAAAAAGGATTCCAATCATTGGACCAGTCTTTTAAGCCGAAAAGGGGAAATGATAGCCCTTTTTAGAGGCCAAATCGGCTCAGTCTAAAAAGCCCAAGGGCCAATACATTTAGAGTTCGGGACCTTATTCTCACTTAATTCGGACCTAAGGGTTCCATTATCCCGAAAATTCGACTAGAATATGGCTCGGAGATTTATTATAAAACTTAAGGGGTATGTTACTGTAAGTTCGAAGCCTACCCGAAGCGTGTCTTTTTCCGAGGAAAGACAATCCATACGCGTCTTCCACCCCAGAGTCTCGGCCTCCTTCATCTAGTCCTCCTCTCGAAGGTGCTCTACCAGCTCGCTTTTATACTCAGCCTGCAAAGTCAAAGTTTTAATTGCCAAAGCTAAGTAAATACATAACAAACTCCCAAGAAGCTAAATTACCCGTTCGATGTGTTCAGTCTGTTCTTGATGAGCCCTTGTCAGTTTGGCTCGGAGGTTCCTGATCTTCTCCTCTTTTTGAACATAGAGGAGTTTGAGGATGTCTCTCTCCTCCACGATCTTTTAAAGTTCGGCCTCACATCGGGTCAGCTCAGCCCGATAGTTGAAAGACGCTTCTCGATGAAGCGCCATAGCCTATACACAAAAAAGGAAATTAGACTTGGAATACTGAGAATAAAAAGAAATCATAATTATAGGGGC
Source organism: Nicotiana knightiana (assembly GCA_005239525.1). Taxonomy (NCBI): domain Eukaryota; kingdom Viridiplantae; phylum Streptophyta; class Magnoliopsida; order Solanales; family Solanaceae; genus Nicotiana; species Nicotiana knightiana. Next base: position 113,295 of record ML390988.1, read on the forward strand.
TAAGGCTTACTTATTTCGGGAGTCGCTGAGCCTCGTCAAAGAAGATTGACGCATCTAGGTCGGGACAATCGTCGACTCCTGCAATGCAATCCTAGAATATATCATTCTTTTCGGGGCCCACCCCTACATTGCGAGTCTCCATGGTCTGAGCATCTTGAAACATCCCTTCAGAGAACGTAGGGCCAAGCGGCGAATCGCCAATATTAATTATTCCAAGTGAGTCACTTGGGACATTGTCTTATCCTTGAAGGGACTTAGAGCTAGACCCTTCGGTCACACACGTCGGTTGTTCATCACGGCGAAGGGAATTCTCATCAACCGATTACTCGGGGAATTTGCTCGGATCCTCTTACGAGGTGTCTTCGGTCCGATATTGAAACGTTTCAACCACCACCAGCTCAACACTCTTGGAAGCTTCAATGCTTCCCCTCTTTTGAGCTACCAACAAGAAGTCGGCATCCTCACCTTCTTCATTTCCTCTCGTAATTATTGGACTACGTCGGCTGGTAGAGGGGAATGATCGGCCTTTGACTTCTAGGCCTTGCTTTTATTTGGCTTGGGGGTATATAAAAGGAAACCGAGTTAGAAGGGACTATTCTACAGGGAAGCATCAATGTACAGGCAAGGGGGCACACGGTGGTTTTTAGCCTCCCACCGACCCTTGGCCAAATCGCGCCAACAACACTCGACAAATGAGGAGGTGGAGGCCATTTTTCGAACCCAGCATGCGAGGTCTAGAATCGCACAAGATAACTAAGGGGAAGCTGGGCCACAAAAAAAACATGGGTAAGAAAAGAACAAAATAAGCAAAGCGGTAAACAACATCCGATGAGATCATACTTACGTTTCATGTTCCATTCCTCTGGGAATGACATTTTCTTCGGGGGGGAGGGGGGGGACAAATCGGAGGTCTTGATTTAGAGAAATTGACCCATCCAACCTAGATCCTTGTCCTCATCGATGCTCGAGAATACTAGTTTTGTGGCCCAGTGATGGAACCTTATCAACCCACCTCGATAACGACGAGGACTGTATAACCTGATCAAATGGTCGAGGGTGGACGACATCCCCTTGAGATCGTCTTTATATGTCGAACAAATGTACCGGTACATGGGATCACATCAACCAGGAACTGAGGAAGGTTTTTCGACTTTGAATTCAGAAGTAAGGTCGAATGGCCCATGAACACACTCTTCAATACGGTGCTCGACCAACATTTGATCACTGGCTGGCAGTAATGAGGAGGCTTTTTCTTTTTTAGGGACATTTTTAGATGTTTTAGCCATCACTATGTGGATTTCAGGAAAGAATAAGAAGTTTATGTTATGATAAAAACAAACCGAAGAAGAAGGTGAACTTAAAGAAGTTGAGAAGCTTGTAGAGATTTGAGAAAAGGTTTTGGAAGTAAAGATTGTAAAGGTTGAGAAATTGATCTATTTATAGTGGCCACTTCAACGGTTTGAGAAAACTAGTGGCCAATCATCAGTCATCATTAATTAATGGCCTTGGGAACTACGCAGACGCAACCCTTCTATCACTTCTATCACTGACGTCATGGGATTAACGTCATGATCGAGGTATCAGAAAATCAAGGATCAAATTGTTTCTTGTAACTTCACTCTTTGAAATGCGGGGTCGAAATCGGGCATGGCGGATCTCTTAGGCACGAGAAGTTGATTCAAGAATAGGGTCAAAATGGACCGTGCTTGAACTCGAAGACTTAAAGATCGAAGTTCTCTCTTAAGATCGAGACCGAGTATGATCAATCTCGAGTGAGGCACAGTAACAAAATGGCGAGATATTAGCCACTGGCCAAAGATCACGGGGCAGGTCAAATCAGGCGGCTATTGACACGAACCATGGGATTTTTTTCCGTTATTATAATTGTACCTTATTTATGATTCCTTCGTTATATATAGAGGGATCCCATTCATTTCTAACCATCATCATTCACTAATTAATATACATATGATGCTCAACTTCCCTACTGTTTATTATTATTTACTATTGTCCTTCATTTCCCTTTAGTACCGATCCTCAAGGTCATCTTGAATCGAGGTCGAGCGCACTACTGGTATACTGGTTTGATTTACTTAATCATCCAATTCATTCTTTTAATTTAGTGTTTATCAATTGGTATTGAATTAGATCATGTATTCTTATACCACAATACAAGTTTAATTGTTACTCGTATTTCCAAGTAAACACTTATAACCTAAAAAATAATCTCATTGCCGAGTCTATGTCGATTAACTTACGATGAAACTTTAACGTACGAAAACGCAAAATGTAACATACTTCTCGCTTTAGAAACATTAATCCTCGAATAGTTAACTCCCCGGGATCTATATAAATTTGGTAGATTCACCTTTGTAACAATACTAATACCAACCCTTCCTATAGAAAAGTCATTAATCCAATGTCGCATATTTCCACAATCATCAATAACGACAAAGGCCTCACACGACCAATGACTGTAACTAACACAAGAATCCATACTCATACCTTAAGGATGTGCTGTCTCAGTTGGATCCTTTTCTGGAAGAGGAAACAAGTGAGGATACCTAGACTTCATGTATTCTTTCGCTTCCCAAGTCATTTCTTCCACATTATTTTTTCTCCAAAGTACTTTCACCAAAGCTACATCTTTAGTCTTCAATCTACAAACCTATCTATTTAGTATAGAAATGGGAGTTTCCTCATATGATAGTTGCTCTATGATCTGAACATAGTCAACTGACACGACTATGAAAGCATCTCCGGTACATTTATAGAGCATGTGCACATGAAAGACTGGATGTACAGACTCCATGTCAAAAGGCCAGTCTAACTTATATGCTACTTGATCTACCTTGTGTATACTCTTATATTTTCTAATGTACCGAGGGCTACATTTTCCTTTATTACCGAACCTCATAACGCCTTTCATTGGTGATACCTTTAGGAATACCCAATCGTCAACCTGACACTCCAAGTCTCGTCATTGATTATCCGCATAAGACTTTTGACGGCTTTGGGAAAGTAATTGCCTTTCCTTTGTAAGCTTAATCCTCATGATTGATTGTTATACCAACTCTGGTCCTACTAACTTAGTTTCCCAACATCGAACCATCCTATAGGCGACCTACACTTTTGTCTGTAAAGAGCTTCGTATGGAGCCATCTGAATACTAGATTAATATCTATTATTATACGCAAATTCAATAGGCGACAGATGATCATCTAACTACCCTTGAAGTCTATCACACAAGATCGTAACATGTCTTCAAGTGTCTGATTAGTATGCTCAGCATTTCCGTTTGTCTAGGGATGAAATACGGTACTAAGACTTACCTATGTCCCTAATCCTTTTTGGAAGGACCTCCAGAAATTAGCTGTAAACTAAGAACCTCTATTTGATATAATAGATATAGGGACACCATGAAGTCGTACTATCTCCTTAATTTAAAGCCTTGCATAATCCTTTACGGAATATGTAGTCCTCACAGGCTGAAAATGGGCTGATTTTGTAAGTCTATCAACGATCGCCCATATAGAATCGAACTTATGCTGGGTATGAGGGAAGAATATGATAAAATCAATATTAATTACTTCCCACTTCCAAGTCGAAATCTCTATAGCCTACAACAATCCACTGGGTTTTGATGCTCAATCTTAACCTGCTGACAGTTAGGGCACTGAGCAACAATCTCCACTATATCACATTTCATTCCGTCCAACGAATATACTTCTTTGATATCCTGATACATCTTTGTTTCTCCTGCATGGAAAAAATAACGAGAATAGTGAGTCTCTCCCATAACTTCCCCCGCAGCCCTGTAACATTAGGCACACATAATCGTCATCGTTATCTGAGCACCATTTATGTAATCTCAAATAGTGTCTTATCCTTCTAAGGGGTTGTATCCATGTAATGAGATAACACAGGACCTCGCACTAGCGTTCCTTCACTTTAATTTCTAAAGAGGATGTTGGCGTGTCCTGAATAGTAATTCCGGTATCACCTTAATCTAATAATCGAACTCCAAGACTAGCTAGCTGATGAATCTCATGGGATATTCCCCTCTTCTCTAGCTGAAAATATGAAAGGCTACCCATAGATCTATGGTTGAGGGCGTCGGCTCCTACATTCTCCTTCCCCTAATGGTATAAACTATCAACATCGTAGTCTTTTAGTAGCTCCAACCATCTCCTCTGACGTAAATTTAATTCCTTTTGCTTGAAGATATACCGAAGGCTCTTATGATCGGTATAGATATCAACATGAATGCCATGCAAATAGTGCCTTCACATCTTTAGTGCATGAATCACCGCGGGTAACTCCAAATTGTGGGTCGGGCAATTCTTCTCGTGCTTTCTTAGTTGTCTATAAGCATAAGCTACAACTCACCATGTTACATCAGCACACGACCCAATCCAACGCTCGAAACATCGTATTTGACAGTATAACCATCGGTTCCCTCTTGGAGTGTTATAGCCAGTGCTGAAGTTAGTATATCCTTCAATGCCTGGAAACTCCGTTCACAAGCATCAGTCCGCTGAAACTTAGCTCCCTTCTGAGTCAAATTTGTTAATGGTGCTGAAAGGGAAAAAATCCATATACAAATCTTCTATAATACCTTTCGAAACCGAGGAAGCTGCAAACCTCTATCGGTGTCGTAGGTCTAGGCCAAGTCTTTACTGCCTCAATCTTTTGTGTATGAACCCGGATACCTTCACCTGAAATAATATGCCCAAGGAAAGCTACAAAATTGAACCAGAATTTATATTTAGAGATTTTGGCGTACAACTTCTCTTTTTGTACAGCTTTGAGCACAGTATGCAAATGATCTTCATGCTCAGTGTCTAAACAAGAATAAAGCAATATATCATCGATAAATACAATCACCAACAGATTTAAAAAGGGTTTGAACAGACGGTTCATCAAGTCCATGAACACTGTTGGGGCATTAGTCAAACCGAAAGACATAACACGAAACTCAAAGTGCCCGTATCTAGTCCTGAATGATGTCTTTGGGATATCATTGTCCTTAACCCTTACCTGATGGTACTCGAACCTCAAGTCTATCTTCGAGAAACACTTGGCACCTTGCAACTGATAAACTAAATCATCAATCCTCATGAGCGGGTACTTATTCTTGATCTTCACATTATTCAACTATCTATAATCAATACACATCTGCAAGGAACCATCTTTCTTCCTCACAAATAACAGAGGTGCTCCTCATAGGGATGTACTAGGTCTGATAAAGCCTTTTTTCAAGCAAGTCCCTTAGTTGTTCCTTCAACTCTCTCAGTTTTGCGGGTTTCATTCTATAGGGAGGAATGGATATTGGCTGAGTATCTGGTAGTAGGTAAATAGCAAACTTAATTTCTTGATCTAGGGGAAGACCCGGAAGCTCATCGGGAAACTCATTACCCAGAGGGATAGATTGAAAGGTTGGTGACTCTACTTTCACATCCTGTACCCGAACTAGGTGTCAAATATAGCCCTTTATGATCATCTTTGTTGCCTTGAGATAGGAAATAAACCTACCTCTCGGCGATGCCGTGTTACCTTTCCACTCCAAAACATGCTCTCTAGATTGGAATCGAACTATCTTTGATCTACAATCAACATTGTCATAACATGAAGCCAACAAATTCATACACAATATAACATCAAATTCTACCATATCTAACTCAATTAGTTATGCTACAGTAGATCGACTATGAAATACTACTGTACAATCTCTATACCCTTCTAGTTATCACTGAATCCCTAACAAGTGTGGACACCTCAAAAGGTTTAACCAACTCAGGTTATATTCCAAACATACTAGCAACCAACGGAGTAACATATGATAAGGTGGAACCTGGGTCAATCAATGCATATACATCATATGAGGAAACTGATAATATACCTATAACAACATCAGGTGATGACTCCTGATCCTGTCGACCTGCTAATGCATAAATGCGGTTTTGAGGACCGCTCAAGTAGATGATCCACCTCTGCCTCTACCACAACCGACTGGATCTTGTGAATCTTGCCTAGGGGGCGTGATGATGATGAAAAACCAGCTACATATCCTGCTGGTTAAACTATACGTGCACCACCTCTCGTCGGACAACCTCTCATAATGTGGCCCGGATAACCACAAGTATAACGAACACCCAACCCTATAAGGAACTTCCCAACATGTTGCTTTCCACTTTGAGCACATCGTGGCATGGGTGGCCTTATTTGACTCGACTGACCCCTGTACATAGAGCTTGAGGCCTTGGATTCTAACCAGGCCCTGATATGTGGAACGATGAAATATCTTACCGGCAAACTGAGGGGTGCACTATCCGATAGCTGGGATGGATACCCGAAGCTCTCGTACTCTTACTCTGGCCCCTATCATGCTCATGATCGGCCCTCTACTTCTTCTTATGCTCCTCTACACCCTCAACGTATGCCTGAATAGTGTCTATGCCTGGGTGAAGTGAGACCGACATATAATCGTTAAGCAGGTGCGGCTCCAACCTCAACACAAACTGTGAACCCGATCCTCCATCTTAGATACAATAGGGGGAGCATACCTTGCCTACAAATCAATATGAAGGTTCTACATCGGAACACTTAGATTACCTTGTCAAAGGGTCAACAACCTATCAACTGTTGCTCGTCTAAGCTCTGGTGGTACATAATGACGAAGAAAATCCTCTGTAAACTCTTGCCATCCTGCTGGAGGGGCATCCTCACCTCTGGACAACTTCCAAGACTCGTACCTGATAAGTTGTTATTTTACCAACTTATCTCGTTTTTAATCTTAGATTTTTTCTATGTTTAGTTGATAAAATCATGTTTTTGATGTTGTTTAATTCTATTGTATAGGTTCAATGTGATTTAGAAGTGGTCATGAAAAAACCAAGTGAAAACGAGTCAAAAAGAAGTTAAAAAGAAGAAAATTTGGGAATAGGCCTCACGTGTCGCAATTGCGGCACAAATGTGGGAAATGTGAAGATAGCACACTTAGTAATTGTGATCATTTACTCGCAATTGCGATAAAATCCCAGTAAAGCAAAGTTCGCAAATGCGAAGCCAAACTAGACAGTGTTCTCAAATGCAAACATTACTTCACAAATGCGAAGAGCGCGTTTCAGTTCTGGGTACTTCTAAACTTTCACATTTTTTTGTCCCAAGACATTTAGTACCCAACCTAGCTCATTTGTAAAATATCTTTGGCAGATCTTTGTCTTATTTTCAGTCCTTAGACTATAGAGAACAAGTTTTACAAGCTAGGTGTTCTTGCACACACACTTGGGTCTTGAAGATTTGAAGCTTTTGGTTGAGAATTTCTTACTCATTTATGCTCATTTCTTTAGTTCCTTGCTTTGTATTGAATATTTAAGTGTGTAGTATTTATTCCCAAAACTTGAATCTTGTTTATGGAAATATTCATATTTAAAGTGTGGATTAAATATCTTGTTGTGCTTATGCATTGATTAGTTTTTATTTATTATGAAGTGAATTGTTGTTTCTTTAATTATTCTTGTTCCTTAATGTTTCCAAAGGGATTAGCTAACCCTAGTACTCGCCCATTAACTTCAAATTAATTTTGGGAAGGATTAATTAACAAGAACTTGAGGCTTTAACCCTCATTTTATAGAGTCTACCTAGGGATAAGATTGAACTACTTGTAGCCGTATCCGCGTGTGCTTAATCTCATAATTGTTATTTAGATAATTAAATTAGGAAGTCTTGTTAGTTATTGGAAGAAGCTAATATACAATTTGTATTCGTGGCTAATTAAAATAAACTCGCTCATATTTGTAACATCATGAAATACATTGGATCGTTGCTTGAGTGTAATTCCCGATGCATATATTCTTGTAGCCATTGATCATTTTACTTGCTTTCTAGGTTAGCTTACATATTCACATTTAGTTATTAACATTTTCTCAAATCAAATTCTAAGTGTTTAGCATTGCATAACAAGTGATAATTCTCTTAAATTCCTAATCACCTACATATTGTTCTCTGTGCCATTCGACCCCGACTCGTAGTTGGGCAAATTATATTGCATGCGATCGTGTCCATTTACTTTTTTGTAGTGAATTTGGATGTCATCAAATTGGCACCGTTGTCGGGGAACAATTAGGCGTAATTTAGGTTATTTGAGAAGTAAGCGTAAGTGCTTTGGTCCAAATTTGTGTAATTATTTTCTCATATTTATTTATATTCTTGATTGCTTCTTTTTTATTTTCTTAGTTTTGAAAAAAAAATGGCATCATATAATAAAACATGGTTGGATGGTAGTTGTTCACACTTTGATGACCCTTGTCCTTATTGTGGAGGGCTACACTCACGAAAAAATTATTTAAATTCTCCCGGGGGTGGATTGTACGCACATTCTCAAACCCATGAGTGGGGTATTTGTGATAAGTGTGGTCATCAAAATGGTCATTGGAATGACTATGCTTATTTGTCCTTCCCTTCCCCAAGCCCCCTCTATGATGATTCTACTTTTTGTGATGAAAATTATAGGGATGAGGAAGTGGAAAAAATTGAGCACGATCGAAATGGAGAGTTCAAGCTCAAGACGGAGTTATTACTTGAAGGAGTAAACAAAGAGAAAAATTCCATGGAGGAGCTTTTGTAGAATAGTCTCCAAAAGACTTGGCGCTTGAAAGGTTGAACTCACAAATGGAAGGAATGCTTGAAGCTTTAGAGGTCAAAAAAGTCTTGTAGGTGAATGATATCCAAGAACCTTCCTTAAAGGTTGAAGTCGAAAATCCTTCGTTGGCACTTGATCAAAATCAAGAAGAACACTCAAACGCTCAAAATGATAGGATGATCCTCATGGTGGAGGCCATTCTTGATAATGAGGAGAAGCAAATCATGACACTCGAGGATTTGAAACAAGGCTTGACTCAAAATGATGATGATATCTGCACCTTGGAAAATCAAATGGAATCATTGACTGAGGCTCACTATGCCTATCAATTTGAAAGTGTGGAAGAAGGTCAAGAATAGTCCGACTACGAGGAAGAAAGTGAGCTTTATTTCGAGGAATCAAGAATTGAACATTCGCCGACCGACTCCATGAGTGTTAGTGATACCAAAAAAAATAAGGAACTAGGGTCAACCGCTGTAATTAAAAATATGGTTGAGATTGACTCTAGTCCGGGGGAAAAAGAGGATGTCAAAATCCGGGAAGAATTGTAATGTGGAGGTGTGATGTCACATTCCAAGGATTTTCCAACATTGGAATTGTGTGGTAATATGGGAATTTAACTACACTAATCAATAAGGGATTGCAAGGAGGAAAGACAAAGGACATACATCTTACAATTTGAGCGAACAAGAAGCCAAAATGGCATTCATCACATGGAAGCAAGAAACGCAAAATGGAGACATTACAGTTTGGATATATCATCTACTCACCACCCCTCCACTGCTCACGGTCACAAGCTTGATTCCAAGTTAGTTGCCCAGTTCATATCATCCAAGTGGCGAGAGAAGTGTTAAAGTTGATTCGCGTCGTGCCACGACGTTAAATGCGGCCCTTGGTGGGAGGCATCCCATCGTTTTCTAAATTTTTAGTCGTTTTTAAAATTTTCCTTTTTAAAATAGATTAGAATATTATTTTTTACTAATATACCAAGTTTTAGATTTTTTTGAGTTAATTTGAGCAAGTCGGAGTGACCGGAGAGCGGAAACTAGAAGCTGCTGAAAATTTCAGAAGCAGTGATCGCATTTGCGAAATAAGGTTCGAATTTGCTAAAACTGGCCCATCGAAAAATTGAGGAAAATGTTGCATTTGCGACCCCTAATGAAATTTCAAAGTTTGCAATTGCAAAAATTATGTCGCAAATGCGACATTGGAGGGGTTAAACGGGTAAATGTGTATCACTTTGAAGAAAAGTTAGAAAAATTGGGGCCTTTCAAAAGAGACTCGACCATCATCTTCCTCACTCTACCAACTTTCAACTTCAAGCATCAAGGTATTATAGCTCAATCTTTATGCTCTACATGTGCATAACATTATCTTCTTCTTCCTCTCTCCTCGTGCTCTCAAATACTAGGGCTTGAATTTATTCCTATTTTCTGTGCATAAATTGTTTTAAAAACACAAAACTCGTGTTGCAATTTATGGGTGAGGTTGGTTGAGAGTTTGATCCTTGTTTTTTTCTTTAAAATAATTGGGATGTCTGAGTACCCATTGCCTTGTTAAAATATAAGTGAATTTTTGTGCTTAATATGTGATCGATGAAAGGCCCCAATGAAACTCTTGGCAGAATCATTGAAATTTCTTTAGTTTATGGTTGTGTGTTATTTTTTTTTTTCCTATTTGAGTTCCTAAAAACTTATTGGGGTGTTTAAAAGTGTGATTTCATCGAAAAAATTTTAAGTGAAAACATTGCTCTATGGATGGGGACAATGGGTCTCAATTGTGATGGCCTCTTCGTATTTGCGATCTTTGCATTTGCGATGAGGTGGTAGCAATTGTGAAAATTGTAAGCCCTTACCTTCTTTACATTTGTGAATCATGTGAAAACCTGATGCTTTCACAATTGCGAAGAAAATGTTGAAATTGCTATATCAGAGAGCAACATCTGCATATTTGAAAATCTGAAAAAATTTTCTAAGCCTGGTTTCGACTGTCCAATCATTTATTTGGCATCCTTGAATCATTTTGTAGAATATTTCCTAGCCATAACACGTTTATACTCCAATTATTTTTTTACACGTACCATAAGCTTAAAATGAGTGCTAACTCCGCTGAATCCGCACATGAATGTCCTTTGGAAATTGAACCAATTCTCGTCATTTGAATGTCATGAACGGTATTATGCCAAGTTGATCTCGAAGAAGTTGCTCCCGAAAAATGGCATACTGTTGGATAAGGTCCCGAAACGTATTCCTGAGTTCCAATAGAGACTTGTAGACATGGACTTGACCTGTTTTGCCCCTCAACCTTGCTCAGCCAATGAGCAATGGGCGAGGGAGTTCTATGCAAATCTCCCGACCATCAGGTTGAAAAATCCAAAGATGAGGATTCACGATAGAATGGTACATTTCAGAGTAGAAGCTGTGAACCAAGTCTATTACCTCCATGACCATGACATGGCCCCATTCCGTGCAAAAGATTATGTTTCAAGGGAGTGGTTGGTCTCCAAATTAGGCCCGGGTGTGGATGTTCCATGGGCTGTTGAAAACAGAGGGATCATATCCAAGGAATTCACTGATGAAGCTAAGATATGGCTGGCCATCATATGCCGTCGCAGCTCTCCTATGTCGAATATATGGAATGTACCAATAACGAGAGCTCGGATGGTAGCATGCATTCTTGATTGTATTCCGCTCAATGTTGGTGAGATGTTCATCTATGAGGTGAGGGAGTATCGGCATCAGAATGTTCCATCATTGATATCCCCATCTCTTATCACTAAGTTGTGCAAACTTTCTGGGGTTCAGGAGGACCCAGAGGACAGCTGGATAGAGCGGGGAAAGCCTATCAACCCATTAAAGGAAAGAGGGGAGGGCGGCGCCGTCAAGAGAAAAAATAAAAAGTTAGGATTTTCTTCTCATACCGACCAGTGTAGCACTTCATATTCTACGGGAGGACCATTCGCTATGCTTTCCGAGGAAATGCGGCAGATTCGCGACCTAGTAGCTGGCACTCCACAGGAACTTGGGGAAACATCTGAGGGACCCTCTGCATACATTTCAAGGAAGTGTTTTTAAATGTATCTTGAGGATCAGAAGAAGCAGGGGATCACCGTAAGAAGCTGGAGAAGGCATATACTGATTTGGCCACGGTGTACCGTAATTTAAGCACTTCTCATGACAAACTGGAAAATGCACACACCAGGATGAAGAAAAGGGAGACGAAGAGAGATAAATTCTTTACCCGCATGTGGAAGGGTGTGAAGGGGCTGTTAAAAGTTCTAAAGCCTCCAGAGCCGGTACCATCGACCGAGCCGGAAAATGATGATGATGCTCCTGTTCATTGGTCCGAAGAAGAAGGAGAAGAAGATTCGACTAAGTCCGACAGTGAGGAGAGCACTTGATGTAGTATTCAAGGAGCACCTTTAACCATTTTACTCTATTTTGTTTAGTTGCATAGGGGATATTGCAACATTTATAGTTGGGGTGGCTTCTTGTATAATTGTGGATAAGGTAGATTGGTATTTTGTTTTCATGTGATGTGTTATATTAGTATGTTTATTAGCTTCTTGAAATTTTTTTTACATAGTATGTTTTATTTTTTTTGGCGATATCATTGATTTCTTTTCACCATGGTTTTTTTTTTCCGAGGATTCCAATTTTCTTGTTTTGAACCGGGTACCTTTTGGTATATTTTTGTTTCGACTTTTCTCAATGATGGATAGCTAGGCAACTTTCTTAGGGGAATTAGTCTTGTAGTTTAGATATAGTCTTTGTTAATTTAGGAAGAATAAGTGGTTTGAGTTGGGGTTTGTGCCCATTGTTTAATTTGTTGCTTTCTAGTGCCAACATGATTTAAACCTCGGCATATGAGATCATGACCATTGAAAAATAAAAATGATTGAAGTAAAGATCATTGTCATGACTTTTAGACTCAATTTCTGGCCCTTTAATTCACTAAATAGATTTGTAGGCTATATTGTGACTTCCTTGAAATTCATTGATTCCAATTGGATTTTGGATTTGTATTCCACTTGAGTTTTCATGTGCCATGTATGGTGAGACTTATTATGAAGTTCGTTTTCATCATTTGTAGTCTAGAACTTGCCCGAAATTCGCTTCGAGCTCTACCTAATATGACATATCACCCTCGAGTTGAACCGTGCTGAAGTCCAAAACATGAGACGGGTCACCAACATACTTCCGGAGCATCAAAAAATGGAACACCAGATGAATACTCCATAAGCTGGGAGGCAAGGTAAGTCGATAACCCACATCCCCATTCTTCTGAAGCACCTAAAATGGCCAATGAACCGGGGACTCAACTTTCCCCTCTTCTCGAACCTCATAACACCCTTCACGGGTGACACCTTCGGCAACACCTTCTCCCCAACCATGAAAGACATATCTCGTACCTTCTGGTCCGCATAACTCTTCTGCCCAGACTGCGCATGAGAAGCCGCTCCTAAATCAACTTCACCTTACCCAACGCATCCTAAACCAAGTCTATGCACAATAGCCTAGCCTCGCCCGGCTCAAACCAACCAACCAGAGATGTACACCTCCTACCATATAAAGCCTCATACGGAGCCATCTAGATATTCCACTTATAATTATTATTATATGTTAACTTCGCAAGTGGCAGAAACTTGTCCGATGAACCACCAAAATAAATGACACACGCACGCAACATGTCCTCCAGAATCTGAATAGTACGATCCGACTGCTCGTCGGTCTGAGGATGAAACACTATGCTGAACTCAACATGAGTGCCTAACTCCCTCTGCACGACCCTCCAAAATTGAGATGTGAAATAAGTACCTCTGTCGGCAACTAGAACCCCATGCAATCGGACAGTCTCCCTGATATAAACCTCAGCTAACCGCTCCGAAAAATAAGTAGTACCAACGGGAATGAAGTGCGCGGACTTGGTCAGCCAATCCACAATAATCCATATAGCATCAAACCTCCTCGAAGTCCGTGGAAGCCCAACTACGAAGTCCATGGTGATCCGCTCCCACTTCCACTCCGGAATATCCAATCTCTGAAGAAAACCACCCGGTCTCTGGTGTTCATACTTAACCTGCTGACAGTTGAGACACCGAGCCACGAACTTAATAATATCCGTCTTCATCCTCCTCCACATATAATGTTGTCTCAGATCCTGATACATCTTTGCAGTACCCGGATGGATGGAATACCGTGAACTATAGGCCTAGGCTAGAATCAAATATAGAATCCCATCCACATTGGGCACGCAAACCTGACCCTGCATCCTCATGACCCTATAATCACCAATAACCACATCCCTGGAATAATCGCGACGGACCCTATCCCGAACAACGAGCAAGTGTCGATCATCATACTGGCGTACTCTGATCTTATCATAAAGAGAAGACCTGGAGACTATACAAGCCAATACCCACGGGGGATCTGATAGATCCAATCTCACCAACAGATCCGCTAAAGCCTGAATATCAAGTGGTAAAGGTCACTCTATATTTTTAATGTAGGCTAGACTCCCCAAACTCTCCGCTCTCCGACTCAGGGAATCGGCCACTACATTTGCCTTCCCCGGATGATATGGAATAGTGAGGTCATAATCTTTTAGAAACTCCAACCATCTCCTCTTATGCAAATTCAGATCCTTCTGCTTAAGCAGATGTTGCAAACTACGGTGATCAATGAAAATCTCACAATGCACTCCATACAAATAATGACGCCAGATCTTCAGGGCGTGGACAATAGCTGCAACCTCAAGATCGTGCAATGGATAATTATTCTCGTGCACCTTCAATTGTCTGGACGCGTAGGCAATCACCCTACCGTCCTGCATCAAAACCGCTCCAAGACCAACTCTCGAGGCATCACAGGAAACTATATAAGAACCAGACTCCCTAGGCAAAACAAATACCGGAGTTGTAGTCAAAGCTGACATGAGCTTCTGAAATCTCTCCTCACACTCCTCAGTCCACCTGAACTGAGCACCCTTCTGGTTCAGCCTGGTCATAGGTGCTACAATAGATGAAAATTCATCTACAAAACAGCGATAATACCCTGTCAAATCAAGGATATTGCAAATCTCGGTAGCCAATGACGGTCTAGGCTAGCTTTGAACTGCCTCTATTTTCTTTGGATCAACCTGAATGCCCTCACTAGACACCACGTGCCCCAAGAACGCTACTGAATTAAGCCAGAACTCAAACTTCAAAAGTTTTTCATACAACTTCTTCTCCCTCAAGGTTTGAAGCACAACTCTCAAATAATGCTCATGATCCTCCCGAGATCGGGAATACACCAAGCTATCATCAATAAACACGATGACAAAAGAATCCAGATAAGGCCGGAATACACTGTGCATCAAGTGCATAAAAGTTGTTGGGGCATTGGTCACCCCGAAAGACATAACTAGAAACTCATAATGACCATATCTAGTCCTGAAGGCAGTCTTCGGGATGTCTGGCCCCCGAATCTTCAACAGATGATAGCCAGAATGCAAGTCAATCTTGGTAAATACCCTGGCACCCGGCAACTGATCAAATAAGCCATCTACACGAGGCAAGGGTTATCGGTTCTTCACCGTAACCCTGTTCAGTTGCCGATAATCAATACACATGCGCATAGAACCATCCCTCTTCTTCACAAACAACACCAGTGCACCCCACGGTGGCAAACTAGGCCGAATGAACCCCTTGTCCAGGAGTTCTTGAAGCTGCTCCTTTAATTCCTTTAGTTCCGCTGGTGCCATACGATAAGGTGGAATAGAAATAGGCTGAGTGCCTGGTACCAGGTCAATTCCAAAGTCAATGTCACTGTCAGGTGGCATGCCTGGCAGGTCTGCAGGAAACACGTCCGGAAAGTCACGAACCACAGGAACCAAATCAATAGCGGGACTCTCACCACTGACATTCCTCACGAAAGACAAATAGGATAAACACCCCTTTTTAACCAAAAGTTGGGCCTTCATATAGGAAATCACCCTACTAGGCACATACTCAGAAGAACCTCTCCACTCAACCCTCGGGCATCCTGGCATAGCTAAGGTCACGGTCTTAGCGTGACAATCAAGAATAGCATGACACACAGATAGCCAATCCATGCCCAATATTACGTCAAAATCAACTATGCTAAGTAACAATAGGTCCATTCTGGTCTCCAGACCCCTAAAAGATATCACACATGACCGATGCACATGGTCCATAGCAGTAGTATGGCCCACCAGAATCAACACATGAACCAATGTAACTACAGACTCACGGGGCATATCCAGAAAATGGGAAAAATATGATGAAACATAGGAATATGTAAAACCAGGTTCAAATAATGCCAAAGCATCTCAGCGACAGACTGAGACAATACCTGTGATCACTGCCTCAGAGGTCATAGCATCTGGCCTGGCTGGAAGTGCATAGATACGAGCCTGGCCCCCACCTGCACGACTTCCCCCCTCTAGGGCGACCCCTAACGGTCTAGCCCCCACCCTTAGTTGTCTGGGTGGTTGGTGAGGTAACTACAGCCGAAGTCGAGGGCTGGCCCCTCTACTGAGAAGAACCATCAGAACGACGGAGACAACTGCCTCCATATGTGCCCTAACTCTCAAAACTCAAAACAACTCCTTAGAGCTGGAGACGAGGTTTGATAGAAACCCCTGTCACCAGAATGGCCACTAGAAGAATCATGTATAGAGGAACTCTGAAATGTGGTGCTCGAGCTGAACTATGGGCTAGGAGGGCACCAAATGAAGAGCGTCCTGGCTGAGAACTGCAGGGACCATGCCCCAAAAATGCAACACTATAGGCTAGGCGGGCTGACTGAGGAGGCCTGAATGAATGGCCTCTACTATGCTGAAACTGCCCCCTAGAAGGAGCAACACTACAACCACCCGATCCACCATCCCTCTTGGCCTCCCTCTCCTCCCGCTCTTTGCGACAAACCGACTCAATATCTCGAGCAATATCAACAACCTGGTCGAAGGTAGCACTTGATACCCTCTCCTGAGTCATGAAAAGGCGGAGCAGATAAGTGAGGCCATCCACGAACCTCCTAATCATCTCCCTATCGATAAGAACCAACTCGGTGCCATGGCGAGCCAACTCTGAAAACCATATCTCATACTGCATCATTGATAGCTCCCCCTGATATAGCTACTCAAACTACCTGCACTGCTCTTCCCTGTGAGACTGGGTACATACTTCTCCAAGAAGATAGTGGAGAACTGCTGCCAGGTGAGGGGTGCTGAACCAACAAGCCTACGCCTCTCAAAGGACTCCCACCAAGAAAAACCAGCCCCAGAAAACTTAAAAGTAGCAAACGAGACCCCGCTGGTCTCTAGAATCCCTACAGTACGAAGCATCCTCTGACATTTATACAGAAAACCCTGGGCATCCTCGCCCTCAGCACCACTGAGTGTCGAAGGCTAAAGTCTACTAAAACTTTCCAGTCTACGCTGCTCATCCTCTGGCATAGCCGGAACCACGATGTCCCAAACTGGAGCAACCAGTTGGGCTGGAACTGCCCCTGGTGTCTGATGGCCCTGAGTAACCTGCTCAGATATCCGGGAAACTGGAGTCTGACTGCCTCCCCCGGCCTTAGATGTAGCGGCAGTAGAAGACGCAACAACTGCCTGAGCAAGGGTGGTACATACAGTCAAGATCTAACCCAAGGTCTCCTGATGACCCGAAATAACAATAGGCATTATCGGTTCCTGAGCCTGTCCCGCTGGAGCATCTGTGGCGGGAAACTTATCCTTAATGATAAGTGGACCCTATGGTACTTCCCGGGCTACTGCACGGGACGGTCCCCTACCTCTACTACGGACTCGACTGTGGCCTCGACCTCCCGCTGGTCTAGCTGGTGGCTGGTCACCCTGATCGGTAGCGCGAGTCCTCACCATCTGTGAGAGAATGAAACAACAGAAGTTTAGATTTTCCAAAATCAACAAAATGGCACGACAGAATTCAAGAAAAATGAGATTGTTCCTATGGGTTTTGTAGCCTCTCAAAGATAAGTACAGACGTCTCCATACCAATCCGCAAGACTCTACTAAACTTTGTCATGACCGTTGAGTCCTATGTAACCTAGGCTCACCAACTTTTCACGACCTCAAATCCTAAGCCGACCGTGATGGCGCCTATCGTGGAACAAGGCTAGCCAACAATCTCATATTTACAGTTTCTTATCAAAATTTCCAAGAACCAGAGCTAACATGTCATGAGCATCTAAGAGTGTTAGGAAATAACCCTACAGTCATAATGCAACATCTCGGAACGAAGAACTAAGTACTAAATAAGAAATGGAAACAGAGATGGTGTGGACGCTGAACAACTACCTCTATGTCCCGACTCGGGCTCCACACATGAATAGATGAGTAACGCTCGGTACGAGCACCTGTATCTTCACACAAGGGTGCAGGGAGTAATGTGAGCACACCAACTCAGTAGTAATGAAACTAAATCAAGTCTACGCAGTAAGAAACACATAAGGTCAAATCACCAGTTCACAATAAGCACAGCCTTCCTTTCCAACAATATTTTTATATATATGTATGAAATCAACATGCTTTAAAAGCCAACTTCCGTGAACTCCTTTGAGAAAAAATGTTCTTTCCAACAATTTCAGAATTTATATGCTCGAAGTGTCAAAACATGAATCATAAATCGCCCCTCGGGAAAACATCACTCAGCATACCTCACAATCACCAAATATCAGTCCCTCGGGAAACCTCAGTGTCACTCATGCCTCCCAATCACTCGTCACTCGGCACTCGACACTCGTACTCAGTAGGTAACTACGCTCACTGGGGTGTGTACAGACTCCGGAGGGGCTCCTTCAGCCCAAGCGCTAAAAATCAGGCCACCTCGTGGCATCTCATATCCTCATAATCAGGCACTCGGCCTCACTCTGTCAGAGAACTCTCAGTAAGCCCCTGCGGCTATCTGTTAAACGGGGTACTCGACCCAAAAACATCATTTTATAACTCAAATAGTGTAAATAAAGCTGAGTTTCAAAAACAGTTAAGCATAACATGACTGACTATAAATCATAATCAACATAGTGAGGAAATAGCAATAAAAATACCCCAAGGGGTCTAAACAAGTCGGCGCAAGGCCCCAAACATGGCTTACAACCCAAATATAGCAATAGTTTATAACACGATTTAACATATGATTTAGCGTAAAATACGCAAATCAATAGTTGCCGCGGAAAGGACCAAGTCCAAATCCAAATAAGTGCACACTACACACTCGCCATCCGGCATGTGCGCCACTCCAAAACAAGTGAGAAAATACGAAGTTCGGGGTTTCATACCCTCAAGACAAGATTTATAGTCATTATTTACCTCAACTAGGCCCAAATACTAATTTGCGATGATCTTGCCTCTCGAATCGGCTCCCGACTACTCCGAATCTAACCAAAACCAGATTAACATTATCAATACACGCTAAAAGAACAAGCCCCAGTCAAAACTACCAATTTTAGGCACAATTCCCGAAATTGGCAAAACCCGAGCCCCAGGCCCACGTCTCGGAATTCGATAAAAATTGCATCACAAGAATCCTCATACTTTCCCGAGTCTACACATATAAAATGCATCAAAATCCGACCACAAACAACCCCTAAATTCCTTAACTATAAGTCTCAATTTCCCAAGCCCTAAACCCCCAATTTATGCGATTTAATCCACTAATTCCAAGCCTAATCTGTCAGATAATAACATAGAATCGAGTTTATAGTCCGAGAAACTTGCCTCCACCGAAGACCCTCGAAACACTTCTCCAAATTTCTCTCAAATGGCTCAACCCACATGAAAAAGTGATGAGAAATGCCAAAAATTCACGGAGGCACATGTTTATACTTCCTGCCCAGCTAAACCACACCTGCGGACCCGCACCAACGGTGCCAGGTGCGCACCTGCGAAAATGACTTAAGTCCGGACTTCCGCACATGAGGCCCTCTTCTCACATTTACAGACACGAAGGCGCGACCAGGCGTCCGCACCTCTGCTCCTTGGCTAGTTCCCCCTCTTCCGCACCTGCGCAAGGACCATCGCACCTGTGGCTTCCTATCCGCAGGTGCGGCCATACCAGTAAAATTGCACTAGCAGTAGCTTTGTTGCAAATTCCTAAGTACAAACCTCCGTTAACCATCCGAAATCTATCCCGAGCCCCTCGGGATCCCAACCAAACATACCAACACATCCCATAACCTCATTCAAACGTAGTCGAGCCTTTGAAACACCAAAAACAATGCAAAAACACCAAAATCACATCAAATTAAAGCCTATAAACTTTGAAACTTCTAAAGTTCACCAAGGATGCTGAAACCATCCAAAACACATCTGCTTGACCTGAAAATGTGCACACATATCCAAAATCACATTACGAACCTGCTCCAACTTCCGGAATTCCATTCCAACCTTAATAGCTTATTTTCCCCTGCCAAACGGAAAATAGCCAAAAACTAACTTTCGCCAATTCAAGCCTAATTCTACACCGGACATAAAATCTTCATTCAGAACAAACTCCTAAGTCAACTCCGATGTCGTTTACATTCCGATGTCGTTTACCAATAAGTCTAGATTCCGAGCCATAAATCTACATTCCGATGTCGTTTACCAATAAGTCAACTCAAAGTTGACTTTTCCATCTATTAAGCCAATTTAAGAGACTAAGTGTCTCAGTTCTCACCACGACCACTCCGAACCCGAACCAACCGACCCAACACAACATAAATAGGCTAAGAAACATATGATAAAGCAGAAGTGGGGGAAATAGGGCTAATCTTCACGGAACGACCGGCCGAGTCGTTACAATATCTTACTCATTTACGCTCATTTCTTGTTTTCCCTGCTTTGTATTAAATATTTAAGTGTGTAGTATTTATTCCCAACACATGAATCTTGTTTGTGGAAATATTCATATTTAAAGGATGGATTAAATATTTTGTTGTGCTTATGTATTGAACAATTTTTGTTTATTATTAAGTGAGTTGTTGTCTCTTTATTTTTTCTTGTTATTTAATGTTTCCAAATGGATTGGCTAACCCTATGACTCGCCCATTAACTTCGAATTAATTTTGGGAAAGATTAATTAACAAGAACTTGAGGCTTTAACACTCAAGTAACCCTAATTTTTTAGCCATATCCGGATGTGCTTAATCACTTAATTATTTTAGGGATAATTCAATTACGAAGTCTTTCTAGTTTTCGGAAGAATATGATATAGAATTCATACATGTGTCTAATTAACATAAACTCGTTCCTATTTGTAAAGTGGTGAAATACATTAGATCGTTACTTGAGTGTAATTCCCGATGCACCTGTTCTTGTAGCCATTGGTCATTTTACTTGATTTCTAGGTTAGTTTACATTTACGCATTTAATTATAAACATTTTTTCAAATCAAATTCTAAGTGTTTGGCATTGCATAACAAGTGATAATTCTCTTACATTCATAATTGCCTACATATTGTTCTCTATGGGATTCAACCCCGACTCATAGTTAGGTAAATTATATTACATGTGATCGTGTCCATTTACTTTTTAGTAGTGGATTTGGACGTCATCAGTGGAAATTAACTGTAACATCTTGAAGTATATAGGAAGCTAGCTCAACTGACACAGTCATAGTAGCCTTCATTACCCTAAAAGTCCTCTGCATCCTATCGACAAATACCTGAGGGTCCTAATTTGGATCTGCTTCACTGAATACCGCAGGGTCCAAATTAATGAAATCACGAACCCTCGCAATAATCGCTCTATCTGCATGACTAATACCTACTTCCTGATGTCAAGCCTGTGCGAATGCTAATCGAGTTAATAGTTGAATAATATCTCTCATCTCCTGAACCGGTGCAGTCTAGCTGAGGAGCTGGACGTACAAGGGCAAGCGCCGGAGCTGGTGCCCCTCATATCTCCTATGGAGAGGGTAGGGTATGTAAAGTCTGAGATGGAATTGCACTATGAGACTCTCCCCGAGCCTTGTTAACGTGTGGCGCTTGACTAGTAGTCTCATCAGCCCCAGACTTGCGCTTCTGGGCAGCAGTAGCCTTTTCAGGCATCAGTGAAAACATAACACATTGTTAGGAAAGTGAATTCTTATATCGCACGATCTAAGATAAGAAGGAGAATTACATCTTATATTTCTTGTAGCCTTATGTTTATTAATGTGGTGCACAAGACACTCATAAACAAGACTCTACTAGACATGGTCTCTAGACAACCATAAGACAGAACTGCTTTGATACCACTTTTATCACGACCGAAACCGATGGGCCATGATAAGTACCCGAGTCCTACCTGTCGAACACCCCTAAGCATGCATCTATGATATAAACATGAATTAAGGGTAGGTCATAAATGACACTTGTCAATAAACTGTTGAATTACATGAATAACATATGTGAGGAAAACATGATCAAAAGGCTTATATACATATACATGCGGAATACGGTAGGGAGAGCCGACAAGGCTGCTATAAACAACTACATATTTAATTTTGGAATACCCAACTATACATAAATGTCTACAGACCTCTAATAGAGTGTACAATGTACGGGAGTGAGGCCCATCATACCCATATATGTATACAAGCATATCGTAGCAAAATCCAAAGAAACTCCGGATCAAATGGAGCACATCAACTCTCTCTGATCAAGGATATCCTAAGAATGGGGATCATCAGCTTGTCTACCTGCACCCGCGGGCATGAAATGCAGGCCCCGAGAGATAGGGACGTCAGTATAAATAATGTACCGGGTATGTAAGGCATGAAAATCAGTATATAAAAGGCATAAAGGAAACATGGAGTAAAAAATTGACACTTGTGAGTCTAAATAACATTGTGAATCCTGAAATATTTATAATGTCATGCATATGCATATAAATGTCATATCATGTTTAGGTATAGGTGTACATAACATCATCAAACCTCTGAGGGTATCCATCATATCGTCTCGGCCTCTGTGGGCCAAATCGTCAATGTATACTAACCGATCAGGTGGTGGTGCGTATATAACGCCATCATCTTTTTCCCATATCCCATATACATATAGTATACACGTATAATGCCATCTGATCATGGGTCAATGTACATGTATAAATGAATGAAATGCATAAGAAGTATGTTAATAAGATTTATTGGAATGGAATAAGATCAATATGCCTTTCGGATAAACTTTATCAACTACGTATTATTCTGAGAGCCATGAACAAGAGATGTAATAATAATTCACATGGGGAATCAAGAACATACACACCCCTAGTACTTCTGTGAATAGAATCATTTATGAAAGTTGTGTATTTGCTCGTTTCATTTGTATCGTATGAATCATGCAAAAAAGAAAGAAGGGATAGCCTTAATATACCTGAGTCAATCCTCTTAACAATCCCTCTAACCCACGTCTTTTGCGAAAATCACGCAATGGCAGAAAGAAGAAGAGAAAAATGTGTATGATGTTCTTGAGAAAGATTATATCGGGCTCCCTTAGAATTGAAAATCTCGTTGCAATTATGTAGTATAACTTTGTATGAATGTTTTTCTGAAGATTTGTTACTTGTATATTAGATATAAGCCCCCTTTTTTGTGAATTAGAGAGGTCTTATACCTTAGCGGGTGTATGCCCCACTCACGTGGTGACTTAGCCACATAACCTTTTAAATGTGCCACCTTATTAGATAAACGTAAGAGTCATATTTACCTATGTCCCTTGGCTGGCACGTTGAGACTCATTGAGCTTATCCAAAAATTTTAATTACTTAGTTAATCTCCAACAAAAAATTAATAATTACCCAATTATTCACATAATCAAGAATTATCTCAAATTTCTTAAAATACAACTCACTTTTAACACACTTTATATACCTTACTCTCATGGACATGTGGTATCCTTTATGGCACTAGTACATAAATACCAGGTATTTTAGTTTGGACCATATTTTATCCCAAATTGACAACCTTTAAAGATACTCATTTTCTATGATTGGCTTACCCTCTAACCTTCACGGCAGTTACTTATCGCCAATTATAAATAACACAAATTGTTATAACCTCAAAAATAATCCCATTCCCAAGTCTTCGTCAATTAACTTGCGAGGAAACTTTAGCGTACGGAAATGCGAAATTGTCACGCCCCAAAATCGGGGAGTGCGACTAGTGCTCAACCGAGTAAATCCGACTAAGCAGGCATGTTAGATTTCATTCTACCCAAATTAATCTTTGAATAAAGAGGAGATTTACTCCATTAATCATACTCTGAAAATATTTCATTAACAACTTCCATTTCTTTTCGATTAGAATCTTCAACCATATTTTCCAAAACATTACAATTTTATAGATATGGTGAAAAAGCATGTTTTCCAAATACCAATATTTCTAATTCAATTCCCAAAATCAATCACCACCCATAAGCTGTCTATAGAGCTTTTAAGTACAATTGGAGAGTAATATGGAAATACCGGCAACAAGGCTCCGAATATACCTCAAAATACAAAGTACATCAGAAACAAAAGATACATGGCCGCAGAATGAAGTAGGGCTCACTAAGTCAGCTGAAAAGAGTATACTTCTATCACTGCTCGATGTCGCCTACTGTGGAACCACCTGTATGAATTAAAGATACAGAGCCACCGGCAAAAGGGACGTTAGTGCCATCGAATAACACTAGTATGTATAGCTAAGGGTCATCTTTCATAATAGAATGCCAATAATAATCAATGATATCTAACGGCCAAGTTAAAACATATCAATTTTTCAATATATGAAAATTCGTATGGTGAAAATGATACTCGGAATACGAAGATAATATTATTATTGGATAGAATATCTTTAATACCGATTCACCACAATTCACAATACTATTGTTCACAATACCATTGTTCACAATATGCATATCATACCTACACCTCAATACCCCTCTAAATTTAGTACGAAGTCCGATCACGACCTGGTCGTCTACGTCGTCTTATTTAAATAAATCAACCACAATCAAAATTTCAATCGTAATTTCTCTCACAAATACCACCATGTGTGCGGCATTGCGTTTGATCATGGCCCGATCGGCTAGACCGTCCCGCCCGAGACATTACCACAATCACAATTTCATTTTCAATTTCTAGCACAATCACCACCATGTGTACGACATGGCATCCAATAACGGCCTGATCGGCGAGGCCATCTCATTTGAGACATCATCCTTTCAATCAATCATCTCAATTTACATTTCTTACTCATCTTTCGATACATTGCCATGAGTGGCCTCATTTACTAATTTTTTCTTGGCACTTGGCCGTATTTCACATTCCACACTTTTATTTCTTTCCTTTCATTGATCATTATCATAGTTATCAACATATAGAATATTTCTGAAATCACAACTTTAAGTTCATTAGAAATGAAGACTTTAAACACAATAGATTTCTTTCAAATAAATAGAGAAAAATGATTGGCAATCGTACAACAAGTTAAAATCATAGACAAGTAACACACCGTTTAATTCTTGAAATACTTTCCCCCAAAGAGGGCAACACGCAATTTCAACTCATGAATATGTAAGAGCTTAAAACACGTTGAAAGACTTACAAGACCTATCATTGGTTAACACAACCACATTGGATCATGACATGAGTACCTATGTTTTTAGGAAAATCCACTTCCGAAGTCATTTATAAGCACTTGAATCAAGGCTCACTTCATAACTTTTCTCACGTCAATCATTTAATTTAATCGGCATTGTTGGCCATCAATATAACTTTATTTCTTGGAACGTTGGCCACACTTCATATCTTCAATCCACTTATTTCACTTCCAAAGGTCTTTATATTTACCAACAGAATTGTATGAAGACTTTAGGTACATATATGATAATGTATGAGTCTTAAGCATGTAGAGTTTTCTCACACAATTTTGCATACTAGACTTTATTTGAAAACACGCCTGAAAGCCACATTTTAATATGCATGATATTTTATTTCATTTCAAAATAGTCGAGTTTATAAGTAATAACCTACAATATAAAAATTAGCAATTTTGAGCCAACCATACTTGAACTTATGGAAACATTTATGGAATTTGATTCTAAGAGAGAAATTTTAGCCAACATACCTTGTTTGATCTTTCCTTAAGTTACTACAACACACCAACACTTCTAGCAATAACAATCTATAGGAAGATAGGATAAATCGGTTAATAATTAGAAGGATTTCCATGGTGTAACTCTTGTAGGAATTTTGTCAAACGCCTAACATGAGAAATAGACTACAACGCTCTACAATGGATATCCTTTCATTCTTCAACCAATTTCAACAAGAAACTACCCCAAAATGGTTCATTACTCCACATACTACAACTTTGTGTCACATCATGGCCCCTTTCCAACCCCACAATATATATTTAAACTCATAACCTCTTATATGAAATCTTAGAAGTAGGACTTACCCGTAAAGATAGTGAGTTAGTGATTAGATTCCTTGATTCTTGAGAATTTCCAAATATTGGATGGTTATGATGTTAGGTTTCCTCATTCCCTGTCTAAAATGCTCTCACCTATCTCTAGATTCACTAGAAAATAGCCCCAAAGCCTATTTATCAAAGTGGGATCGGGTTATGAAAATAGGAAAATTAACCTCCGAAATCGGGTATGCGGTCGCATAATTGATCGCGAAATTGGTGCCCATAAATGGGCTTCACTGGACAGGTCTGCGAGCATTTTGTTGTCGCATAACCACTTTTGCGGTCGCAGAATGGCCACAAAATTGCATTATTCCAGCCTTTGGTAATTTGATCATAACTTTTTGTAGGAGTGTCCAAATGACGAACAGTTTGAAGTGTTAGAAACTAGACTCAAGTATATTTCATTTGAAAGGTCTTCATCACATACCACCTAATACATATTTAGATATGCTCGTCCAAAGTTTGGACTTGTGCGAACTCATTTGGAATTTAAGTCGATTATGTAATTTTCCAACTTGGCTTAGACTTAGGCCTCTCCTTAGACCCCAAATAACTTATAATATGACTTATACACTTATTACCATATCCAATTGATATCCATCATATTAATAGCACATAAAATATAATTAGCCTACCTGGTACTATGAAATCTTAAATTACTTAGAAAAAATTTCCGGGGCCTTACTTTCTCCCCCACTTAGGATCATTTGTCCTCGAATGAGAAGTAGAGTCCGCCCCAAACACTTAACATAACTTATTTCTTTTCTCACATACCTCAAATCTCCAAATTTGACTAACTCTCAAGTTTTTCAAAAATTTCGGTAGAGTCTCCTTTGTAATTTGGCCTATCCACCTGCAAGAGAATCACCAAAAATCACCATAGCAACACACCCACAACTCGACGAAGCACCATAATTAAAATATATCAATATCACTAATCTTAGCATTACAAGCACTACATTATCATAATGATATATTCACGTGAGCTGCATATTTTTAAATCATAATACCCAGAAGATACCTTTCAAATCAAAACCAATTGTTATACAATCAAGCGAAAAGATTTTCTTTCCATGACACTTTCGCCCTTCAAGGTGGCCTCCTCGACTTACAGACTTTTCCATAACACATTCACGAAAAAAATCTCCACTCCTAAACTTATCTAACATGGATTACAACTAGATACCTCGCATAAGCTAAGTATTCATTTACTTCACCTTGAATAATTTCCACCAGAATGATGCACAAAGGGTTTCCAACTACCTTCTTAGACATTGACATATGAAAAAGAGAATACATGGAGGGCAATGATGGGGAAGTATCATACTCATACTGCGGCCTAATGTGAAATACACTTATTTCACTTTCATTAACAATTCACATAAAATCTTCGGGGAGACAATATTGAGAATAACCCTTTCACTTTATTCAACTTTAAATCTTTACGCCGCACACCGAAACTAAACTTTTGGTGACCTCCAACAATTACTCTAAGAAGTGGTATCATAAGTCGACCATAAAATTACCTATCAAATATATGTGATCACAGGGGGATGCTTTTTCTTTGACATGTTTGAACCCTCAAACCCCATTGATTTAATACATTGAGGAACAATGGAGTTTAAGATTGGGCTGGAATTATTCAAGAATCCATGAATGTGCTGAGAAAAGTATTTCTTGAGTTTATATGATAAGAGACACAAAGATTACTACTAACAATGCTAGCATGGTTAATCGTTGTGACAACACCAATTATTAGGTAAATGAGGCATAGAGCTAACTAGCACACATTGATAATGTGGGAACCATGAACAAGATCCTGAGATCTAAAAGAAGTGGGCCTTTCTAGACATGAGATACATGGGAGGCATGATGGGGAGGATAAAGACGTTAGCATCAGTTATTCTTAGAAGGTGACGAGTTATGCAAGAGAAAGTAATAGTTTTTCCATTTCATATATGCATTGCCCGACAATAGTAATCTCTAAGGAGAAATAATCAGGTATGATACACTGGTTGCCTCCCTGGGTGTAAGGAAAATCAGTTTGGCTCAAAATGGGAAGATCATTGCAACATGGTTGTGCCAGTATGTGGCTAAGTTTACTATTATTCTTCACTGTGTTGACTTATAATTTACACTCAGTCTTGTTATGTTTAACTGATTTTGAAACGCAACCTTATTTACACTATTTTGAGATATAAAATGATAATTTTGGGTCGAGTACCCCGTTTTACTTACAGTCTGAGTGGCCTTTTGGGAGTTTTTGTCTGAGTGAGGTCGAGGGCCTGATTGTGAGAATATGATATGCCACGAGGTGGCTTGACATTAGCGCTTGGGATGAAGGAGCCCCTCCGGAGTCTGTACACACCCCTAGTGAGCGCAGGCACCTACTGAGTACGAGTGCCGAGTGTCGAGTGACGAGTGATTGGGAGGCATGAGTGACAGTGAGGGTGCCCGATGGGCTGATATTGAATGATCGTGAGGCATGCTTAGCGACTAATTCTGAGTGATGATTTTCCCGAGGGGCGGTTTATGATACATGTTTTGGCCCGACTGGCTATTTACGATTTATTTCATTTTTTTACTCAACTATTGGGTATTTTCTGAATTTATTGGAAATCACACTTTCCAAAGGATTTTTCTTGAAGTTGGCTTTTAAAGCGTGTTGATTTAATGTATACACTGTTGGAAAGAAACACTATGCTTATTGTGAATTGATGATTTGATCTTATGTGTTTCTTACTGCTCAGACTTGATTTATTTTCATTAGTACTGAGTTTGCGTACTCACATTACTCCCTGCACCCCTGTGTGAAGAAATATGTGCTGGTACCGAGCGCTAGTTTCCTTCCTTCTTGTTGAGCAAGAGTTTGGACTTCGAGGTAGCCGTTCAGCGTCCACAACATCTCTTTTCCCATTTCTTTTTTCTATATAGTTCCTCATTTCGAGACTTGATGTATTATGACAGTATGGTTATATTGTACTACTCGTAGATGCTCATGATGTGTTGACTCCAGATTTTGGGGGTAGTAGTTAGATTATTAATTGGGTTTGTATTGTTGAAATTATGAAAAATATTATGTCAGTATGCGATTGTTGGCTAGCCTAGTTCCATGAGAAGCGCCATCGCGACCGGCTTAGGTTTTGGGGTCGTGACACTAAGTCACTACATGAAGATGGGTTAGGCCCTTGACTGTATCTGACATAAGAAAACTACACCTCGGGTCTGGGTTGAGAAAGAGGTTAAACACTTGTGAGGTTATTACAATTCTGGCAGCTTAACCATTTCCCGACAGTTGATCCTATATGATAGGACTAGAGATACGATAGACTTGTCTTTCAAATCAATATATTCATAATATGTGCAAAACGTGAAACGTCCACTTGAAGTGGGGAAGGAAGGGTCACGGTAAGGCTACTTAACCTCCACCATTCACAAGTGAAACCATGTAGCGGGGACATCTTATTATTGGGATGGAATCATGCATTTGTTAGAGGAAATGAACAGTTCGCTATGTGCTTGACATGTTTCTGCCATAATAACTCTAAATTTGTAATACCATGCCACTTAATGGGAAACTACAATACAAGGAACAAAAGTTAGCTACATACTGTGAGAAAATTTAGGTGGACATGAAAGCCATACTGAGATGGGAAAACAACGAGATCTTTCTGTAACGAATTAATGATAAATCTCAAATTTCTCATAAACTTTATGCGGACAAGTGATCCCTTTCAATTGACATGTATACACATGATAGATGTTGATATATGTTCTTAAATTACTGGATAATCCAAATGATTCCATGATAATACTCACAAAGGAGTAAAGTGAATGTTCAAATCATATGATTCATATACACCAAAGAGAAAAAGAGTGACTCAAGAAGGATTGAAACACTGTGCTGCTTTAAAACATGACACACATATGTAATATTTACAATGGAACATGCATAGGCACAAGTGAGAAGATGCTTTTCTTTCGAATCGAAAGGTTCTATAAGAAAATCATCAGGTTTAATACTTTATTGAGAATCTTGGGAAGCAAGTGGGAATATTAAACTAAGGCTGTGATTCAATTCAAAGAAATCATTATAGAGCCCAATTCCTCAAGAGGTTATAAGTAAGATAATTTGTGATAGAGGAGCTTCAGGAATAATGCGTCTTATTCCGAATACATAATAAGGAAAAGTATGCGTTGCTCAGAATTATGTGCTAATGTAATGACCCGGCTGGTCGTTCAGAGAGTAATAGCCATGTTTCCCCCATTCAACTTCATTTTATGTGATTCAACTTCATTATGTTGTGTTAGATTGGTTGGCTCGGGTTCAGAGCGATTTTTGGAGAGAAATGAGGCACTTGAAAAAGTCAACTGAGAGTTGACTTATTGCTAAACGACCTCAGAATGTAGATTTCACATACCGAATAGCTTCGTTAAGTGATTTGGGACTTAGATGTGTGTTCGGAATGTGGTTTTGATGTCCTCTGTAGAATTAGGTTTGAATTGGCGAAAGTTAGTTTTTGGCCATTTTTGGTCGGCAGTGGAAAATAGGCTGTAGGGGTCGGAATGGAATTCCGGAAGTTGGAGCAAGTTCGTAGTGTCATTTTGGATATGTGTGCAAATTTTCGGGTCATTTGGACGTGTTTTGGTTGATTTCGGCATCATTGGCAAAATTTAGAAATCTCAAAGTTCATAGGCTTAAATCCGATGTGATCTTTGTGTTTTAGCGTTGTTTTGGGTGTTTTGAAGGCTCGACTAAGTTTGAATAAGGTTGTGGGACTTGTTGGTATTTTTGGTTGGCGTCCCGAAGGGCTCCGGATGATTTCGGATAGCCACTGGGGGATTTAAAGTTGGAAAATTGCTGAAGCTGCTGGTGCTGGAGTAACCGCACCTACGGATAGGGAACCACAGGTGCGAGCCCGTAGAAGCGGACCCAAGATCGCATATGCGGATTTTGGTGGGCAGGAGGAAGACCGCAGATGCATAGTTGGGGCTGCACCTGCGGAGTCGCAGGTGCAGAAATTTGATCGCGGATGCAGAAATGTGCATTTAAGTGATTTTTCGCAGGCGCGCACCTGTGAGAATTTGGCCGCAGGTGCGGAAATCCCTGGGCAGAACATATAAATAGGACCCTTAGAGGATTTTGGTCATTCATCCACCATTTTTCCACGGGTTGGAAGCTTTTTTAAGGGTTTTGAAGAGAAAAATCGAAGGTTCTTCGTGGAGGTAAGGCTTTTGGACCTAAAAATCGTTTCTGTGTGATTTATGGACTGATTAGTGGGGAAATTTGTCGGAAATTAGTACAAAAATTGGGTAATTAGGGCTTGTAATTGGAGATCTTTAATTGGGGATTTGAGGGGCCATTTGAGGTCCGATTTTGAAATTCTTAGTATGTATAGACTCGTGGGAGGATGAGGATTCTTGTGATATGATTTTTGTCGACTTCCGAGATGTGGGCTCGGGGGTCGGGTTTGGCCAATTTCAGGATTTTTGGTATATATTGGTTATTTTCGAGTGAGATTTGTTCCCTTAGAGTATTTTGATGATATAAATCTGTTTTTATTAGATTCGGGGCGTTCTGAGGCCTAGTCGAGGGGCAAAGGCATCACGGGGTAGATTTTCGTCTGCTTTGAGGTAAGTAATGACAGTAAATCTTGTCCTGAGGGTATGGAACCCCAGACTTCGTATTTTCTCACTATTTTTGGAGTGGCGCACATGCTGGATGACGAGTGCGTGGCATGCACTGATTGGGGATTTGGACTTGGTCCTTCACGTGGCAACTATTGAGTTGTGTATTTAGTTTTCAATCATATGTTAAATCGTGTTTTCAGACTACTGTTATATTTGGGCTGTAAGCCATGTTTTGATCCTTGTGCCGACTTGTTTAGACCCCTTGGGGGCTTTTACTTCTATTCCTCACGGTGTTGACTTATGATTTACACACAGTCATATTATGTTTAACTAATTTCGAAGCCCAGCCTTATTTACACTATTTTGAGATATAAAATGATTTTTTGGGTCGAGTGCCCCGTTTTACTAATAGCCCGAGTGGATTTTTGACAGTTTCTGCCTGAGTGAGGCCGAGGGTCCAATTGTGAGGATATGATATGCCACAAGATGGCTTGATATTAGCGCTTTGGCTATATGAGCCCCTCCGGAGTCTGTACACACCCCCAGTGAGTGCAGGTACCTACTGAGTGCAAGTGCCGAGTGTCGAGTGATTGGGAGCCATGAGTGACTGTGAGGTTGCCCGAGGGGCTGATTATGAGTGAGTGTGAGGTTTCCTGGGGGGGTGATTATGAGTGACTATGAGGTATGCCCGAGGGGTTGATTCTGAGTGATGTTACGCCCGAGGGGCAGTTTCTTATTCATGATTTTTCTCGAGTGGCTACTTATGATTCGTTTCATTTTTTTTACACTAACTTCTAGGACATTTTTCTGAAATTGTTGGAAATTACACTTTTCAAAGGAGTTTTACTGAAATTGGTTTTTTTTAGTGTGTTGATTTAAAGTAATCGCTGTTGGAAATAAAGACTATGCTTATTGTGAAATGATGATTTCACTTTATGTGTTTCTTACTGCTCAGACCTGATTTATTTTCATTACTACTAAGTTGGCGTACTCACATCACTCCCTGCACATTGTCTACAAATCCAGGTGCTAGGGCAGAGTGAGTTGTGTATCTATTTCAGAGACTTCTCGGATATTTGGAAAGGTAGTTGCACGCGTCCGCGGCCTTGCTCTCTCATGCTTACTATTATAGAGTTTATTTTCCAGGGTTGTATATTTTCTGTAGATGCTCATAACCAGTGACTCCGGGATCTCGGGGTTGTATTTAATATTCGATGTAGCTTTATCAGTTTTAAAATGATTAAACGAAACCTATATGGGTTATATGTTTAATAATGATATAAATGAAAGATTATTTAGGATTTGAGTGTGGATATGGTTGGCCTAGTTCCACGTTAGGCGCCATCACCACTGGTTTAGATTTGGGGTCGTGACAATTAAGGGGTCACTTACTTGTTAACTTAGATTGATGGGGAAATGCCTTAACTGATGCACCTCGACTCCACAACCGTAACATACATTGGTACCATACTGACATACCACATGATCTGGTGGTTCACCGACATTAATAGGAACAAGGGTACCCCCCTTAACAGCAAGTTCTACCAATCCCTCCATGGCTCGATACATTATCCTAACAAATTCTTGTGCAATCTCCCTCAGATTCAATGGTGGGGTCATTCTCTCCGTAGTGCTTCAAACTCATGGATTACTCATCTTGAGAATAAGACATAACAAGGAAATTAGCTCCCTATCTTGAGCTCTACCACGCAATATGGAGCATCAAAGAAGGGTGACATTCGTCCGAGTTGCCTCCTCATTATCGATATGGTTGACAGCACACTGATAAGAAGGACTCTACTAGACAACCTTAGGCTCTGATACCAAGTTTGTCACGCCCCAAAACTAAGGAGCTCGACCAGCGCTCAACCGAGTAAACTCGACTGAGCAAGCCATTTAGATTTCATTCTACCCAAATTCATCTTTGAATAAAGAGAAGATGTACTATATTAATCGTACTCTAAATATGTTCCATTAACAACTTCCATTCCGTTTCCATTAGTAGCTTCAACCATAATTTCCAAAACATTACAATTTTATAGATATGATGAAAAAACATTTTTGCCAAATGCCAATATTTCTAATTCAATTCTCAATATCAAAATCACCACTCACAGCCTGTCTACAAAGCGTCTAAGTACAACTGGAGAGTAATATGGAAATACCGGAAACAACGCTCCGACTATACCTCAAAATATAAAGTACATGAGAAAAAAAAGATACAGGACCCCGGTATGAGGTGGGGCTCACTAAGTGAGCTGAAAAGAGTATACCGATATCACTGCTCGATTTCGCCTGCTGTGGAACCACATGTATCAATTAAAGATACAGCACCCCCAGCAAAAGTGACGTTAGTTCCGTCGAATAGCAGTAGTATGTATAGCTAAAAGTCCTATTTCAAAATAGAATGCCAGTATAAGAAAAGACAACCATGTAAACAACAAGTAACAATTAGTGATATCCAAAGGCCAAGATAAAACATATCAATTTTTCTATATACAAAAATTCATATGGTGAAAATGATACTCGAAATATGAAGACAATATTATTATTGGATAGAAGATCTCTAATACTGATTCACCACAACTCAAAATACTAATGTTCACAATACCATTGTTCACATTACGTATATCTTAACCTACTCCACAATACCCCTACAAATTTAGTATGGGTCCGATCACGACCCGATCGACTAGGTCGTCTTATTTAAAGACATCAACCACAATCACAATTTCAATCATAATTTCTCGCACGAATACCACCACATGTGCGTCATGGCATCCGATCACGGCTCGATCAGCTAGGCCGTCTCGCCCGAGACATTACCACAATCACAATATCATTTTCAATTTCCATCACAATCACCACCATCCGCATGGCATCTGATCACGGCCCGATCGACTAGGCCATCTCATATGAGACATCATCCTTTCAATCAAACATCTCACTTCACATTTCATTCTGTTATATCCCATACTTTTCTACAGAGGATTTCTGACCGTAAGACCCCATACGTTTAACAAACTTGATACCATTAGATACATTTTGATATGGTATTTATATTGGGTGGAACATTTTTGTAAAAAGTTTGAAAAATATGATTTTATGTAGTTATTAATATTACTACTTTCGAATATATTTTAAATTATACACATAATATGAGGAAGTTTATGAGCTTTTTTTTTATTTTAAAGATATAAATTATTTTCTCACAAGAAAAGAAGGCTAACTTTTTACCATTTTAAGAATTAAGCATACGAAAATTTGTACTCTTTATACGAGATTAGGAAAATTAGAAGTGGAAAAAATATATGTATTTTTACATGTATGTTTTAATGAAATAATAGTGTGTGGATTTATTTTACATGGTACCACATGACCGTAATAGTAGGATGTATAAAATATATTAAAAATACGTAAAATTTTAAATAATTTGAAATAATTCTTAATTATGCGGGTAATTGGTTAGTTACCGGGTAACGAGACATTACCTAATTACCTAATAAGTGGATAAAGATTGAAATTTCTCACCTCCACCCCACGTGGCAGCCCCTCCCTTTCAATTAAATGACTCTTTAAGTCATTAGCATATGTGGCAAGATAAAATATATATATGTGTACATCTATCTCATTTGGGTTGGAGAGTTTTATCTTTAGAGTCTAATGATAATGCTTCTGAAAGTAGTAATCAAGTGAGATCTCTTAATACCGAATTTACTCACTGGTAACTAAACCAAATTTAACATGGAAAGGTCCACATGTTCTAAGCAACATTTATAAGAAAACCAAATGGACGGCAACTTAACCGGAAAATCATTTCTGAAATGTTAGCTTAGGAGAAATTCAAGAAATTGGATCTTGTAACTGTTACAACAATGAAAGACAGCAATGTATTTAAAAACTTTGTTGGAAGCTCAGAAATATTTGCTTTCTTCTCAACAGTCAGTTGCAAAGAGAAGCTTTCCCAGTTACCCGTGAGAGATTAAATACAATTCTACGTGAGGCTTTCTTGTAATTCGTCCTTGTCAATTAATCTATCAAACATAAGCTCTTTCTATTGGCTACAAAAGGATTAGATAAAGTTGAATTCTGAGCTCGTGTATGTTAAGGCTAATCCTTTTTTTTTTGGCATGATCCAAGTAACGATACGTAAACGTAATGTTATTCCATAAGTAGTTCTACTCTTAGAAGTTAAGGATGTCTATGTTATTCATTCCGTCAAAGTGATATTCAAGTATGTCTCAGTATGTTCGTAAGTCTCTATCGAGGTATATGGTAAAGATGTTAATATTTATAATATAGTGGTACATGTACATGTATCTTCATGCATTTACCATCGTGCTATGACTAGTCGGGCAGTTACCACTAGTTGGGCAGTTATGTATCATTATTTACCACTGGTTGGGCAGTCATGCATATTCATTTACCATCGAGCTACGGCCAGTCAGACATATATATATTTACCACCAGGCTCGTAACGACCCGGTCGGTCGTTCCGTAAGATTTAGGCTTGTTTTCCCTAGTTCTGCTTTATCATGTGTTGCTTAGCCTAATGATGTCGTGTTGAGTCGGTTGGTTCATGTTCGGAGTTGTCGTGGTGAGAATTGAGACACTTAGTCTCTTAAATTGGCTTTATAGTTGGAAAAGTCAATCGGGAGTTGACTATTGGGTAAACGACCTCGGAATGTGGATTGTATGGCTCATATAGCTTTGTTAGGTGATTTGGGGCTTAGGAATATGTTCGTAATGTTGTGTCAATGTCCGGAGTAGTGTTAGACGAATTGGCAAAATTGAGTTTTTGGCGAATTCTGGTCGGTAGTGGAAAATTATGTATCGGGGGTTGGAATGGAATTCCGAAAGTTGGAATAGGTTCGTAGCGTCATTTTGTACGTGTGTGCAAATGTTCAGGTCATTCGAACGAGTTTTGGGTAGTTTCGGCATCGTTGGAAATTTCAGAAAGTTGTAAGATCCTTAGTCTTGAATCCTCGATTGATGTGATGTGTCGGTGTTATTTTGGGTATTCTGAGGGTTCGACTAAGTCCGGATAATCATTTATGATGTGTCGATTCTTTTAGTTGAGGTTCCGAGGGCCTCGGGATGAGTTTACATGGTTGTCGGCATGATATTTGGTAATGTGGAACTGCTGGTGTAAAGCTCTCTGGTTTTCCGCACCTGCGGAGGGGGGAGCCACAGGTGCGAGGTCGCTGGTGCGGTCTGGGAGCCGCAGATGCGGAGTTTGAGTGGCTAAGTTATTTATGCAGATGCGGAACCTTAGGACGCAGGTGCGGGCTTGTGGACTGCTGGTGCGAGGTTGGATTTTTAGAGGAGTTCCGCAGAAGCGCACTTGGGACCGCAGGTGTAGTTAAAAGGCCGCAGGTGCAATTTCACTGAACAGAGAGTATAAATAACAACCTTCACGAAAGTTGGTATTTCATCAAAGTTTTCATGCGGCTTTGAGCTTGAGAGAGAGTTTTGAAGAGGGAAATCAAAAGAACTTCGTGGAGGTAAGCATTTTGGACCTAAAACTCATTTCTATGGTATTATTTGACTGATTAGGGGTGAAATTTATAGAAAATTAGCGACTAAATTGGAGGTTTAGGGCTTGGGAATTTGAGACTTTAAATTGAGGAATTGAGGGGTCAATTTTGGTTGGATTTCGATGTGTTTTATATCGATAGACTCGTGGAAGGATAAGGATTTTAGTTTTGTGATTTTTATCCAACTTGAAGACGTGGGCCCGGGGGTCGGGTTTGGCAAATTTTGGGATTAGTGCTTAAGTTTGATAATTTTCGAATGGGTTTCGTCTCCCTAGCCTTTATTGATGATATTAATATGATTTTCGTAAGATCGGAGCAATCCGGAGCCGTGAAAAGTTGGTATCAGAGCCTAGGTTACATAGGACTTACCGGTCATAAGTAAGTTTAGTAGAGTCTTGCGGATCAGTACGGAGACGTCTCTACTTATCTTCGAGAGGCTACATAACCCTTAGGAAAAACCTCACATTCTTAAATTCGGTCCTGCAAACATGTTCATTCTAGAAACTAAACTTCTGTTGTTTTCATTCTCTCACAGATGGTGAGGACTCGCGCTACTGATCAGGGTGAGCACACACCAGCTAGATCAGCGAGAGGTCGAGGTCGTGGTAGAGGGAGGGGTGCAACACGTGCAGCAGCCGAGGCAGTACCCGTGGATCCACCTACTATTTAGTATCAGGTTCCCGCCGCAGATGTTCCAGCTGGACCGGCTCACGCACCGGCAGTGCCTATTGTGATCCCGGGTCTTCAAGAGACTCTGGCTCAGATTTTGACTATGTGCATCAGTCTTGCACAGGCGGTCTCTATTTCTTCTACTGCCACTATTTCTAAAGGCGGGGGAGGCACTCAAACACCAGCTGCCCGGACACCTGAGCAGGTTACCCAGGGGCTCCAAACGCCGGGGGCAGCTCCAGCCCAGCCGGTTGCCCCACCTAAGGATTTTGTGATTCCAGACATGCCAAATGATGAGCAGCGCAGCTTAAAGAGATTTGGTAGACTTCAGCATCCGACATTCAGTGGTGCTGAGGGTGAGGACGCCCAGGGTTTCTTTGACAAGTGTTAGAGGATGCTTCATATTGTAGGGATACTGCAGACCAGTGGGGTCTCGTTTACTACATTCCATTTCTCAGGAGCTGTCTTCACTTGGTAGGAGCCTTACGAGAGGCGTAGGACTATTGGTGAAGCACTCCTTACTTGGTAGAAGTTCTCCACTCTCTTCTTAGAGAAGTATGTTCCTCAGTCTCATCGAGAGGAGCTGCGAAGGCAGTTTGAGCAGCTGTGTCAGGGTGACTCGACAGTGACGTAGTATGAGATGAGGTTCTCAGAGCTTTCCCGCCATGCATTAGAGTTTTTTCCTACTGATAGAGAGAGAGGGAGGATCATGAGATTCGTTGATGGTCTCACTTATCAGCTCCGTATTTTGATGACTAGGGAAAGAGTATTAGGTTTAACCTTCAAGCAGGTTGTTGATATTGCTCGGGATATTGAGGCAGTTCGCCGTTAGGAGTGTGAGAAGAGGGAGGCCAAGAGGCCTCATGGATCTAGTAGTTTCAGCGGTGCTCCTTCCAGAGGACAGTTTCAACATGGCAGAGGCCGTTCATTCAGGATTCCTCAGCGGGTCCGCCAATCCTATAGTAGTGCATCTTTGGGGCATGGTCCCCGCAGTTCTCATTCGAGTCCTTCTTCATTCAGTTCCCTTCCAGCCTAGAGTGCATCTCGAGCACCATCAGTTCCGGGTTCCTCTATGCATGGTTCTTCTAGTAGCTATCCTGGTTCCAGGAGTTCTTTTCAGTCCCTGTCTCCAGCTCCGGGGAGTTGTTTCCAGTGGGAAGAGCTTGGGCATGTATGGAGGCAGTGTCCTCATCGCCTTGGTGGGTCTTCTAAGAAGAGGTGTCAGCCCCTCAACTTCGGCCCCAGTTACCTCACCACCCGCCCAGGCAGCTAGGCTTTGGGCCAGACAGCTAGAGGCCGCCCTAGAGGGGGAGGTCGGGCCGGTGGAGGTTAGGCTCGTATCTATGCACTCCCAGCCAGGCCAGATGCTATGGCCTCTTATGTAGAGATCACATGTATTGTCTCAGTCTGTCACCGAGATGCTTTGGCCTTATTTGATCCAGGTTCTACGTAATCCTATGTCTCATCATATTTTGCCCATTTTCTGGGTATGCCCCGTGAGTCTTTAGTTACATCTATTCATGTGTCGACTCCGGCGGGCGATACTATTATTGTGGACCATGTGTATCGGTCGTGCGTGATATCTATTGGGGGTATAGAGACTCGAGTGGACCTGTTGTTGCTTAGCATGGTTGATTTTGATGTGATATTGGGCATGTATTGGTTATCTCTGTGGCATGTTGTTCTTGATTGTCATGCTAAGACCGTGACCTTAGCTATGCCAGGATTTTCGAGGGTTGAGTGGAGAGGTAATATAGAGTATATTCCTAGTAGGGTGATTTCGTATTTGAAGTCCCAGCGTATGGTAGAGAAGGAGTGTTTATCGTATTTGTCTTTTGTGAGGGATGTCAGTGTTGAGACTCACACTATTGATTCTGTTCCTGTGGTCCGTGATTTTCCGGACATGTTTCCTGCAGATTTCGGTATTGATCTGGTGCTAGGCACTCAACCTATTTCTATTCCACCTTATCGTATGGCACCACCGGATTTGAAGGAATTGAGAGAGCAACTTCAGGAACTCCTAGATACGGGGTTCATTCGGCCTAGTGTGTCACCTTGGGTTGCACCAGTGTTGTTTGTGGAGAAGAATGATGGTTCTATGTGTATGTGTATTGATTATCAGCAGTTGAACAAGGTTACGGTGAAGAACATGTATCCCTTGCCTCGCATTAATGACTTATTTTACTAGCTAGAGGGTGCCAGGGTATTTTCCAAGATT
Source organism: Nicotiana knightiana (assembly GCA_005239525.1). Taxonomy (NCBI): domain Eukaryota; kingdom Viridiplantae; phylum Streptophyta; class Magnoliopsida; order Solanales; family Solanaceae; genus Nicotiana; species Nicotiana knightiana. The sequence continues at coordinate 153,437 of ML390988.1, forward strand.
GACTTGCATTCTGGCTAACATCAGTTGAAGATTCAAGAGCCCGACATCCCGAAGACTACCTTCAAGACCAGATATGGTCACTATGAGTGTCTTGTCATGTCATTTGGGCTGACCAACACCCCAACAACCTTTATGCACTTGATGCACATTGTGTTCCTACCTTATCTTGATTCATTTGTCTCCATGTTTATTGACAACATTATGGTATATTCCCGATCTCGGGAGCATCACGAGCAGCATTTGAGGATTGTTCTTCAGACTTTGAGGGAGATGAGGTTGTATGAAAAATTTTCGAAGTGTGAATTCTTGCTTGATTTAGTGGCATTCTTAGGAAATGTGGTGTCTTGTGATGGGATCAAGGTAGATCCGAATAAGGTAGAGGCGGTGCAGAGTTGGCCTAGACCGTCATCAGCTACCGAGATCCGCAGTTTCCTTGGTTTGGCAGGGTACTACCGCCGCTTTGTAGAGGGATTTTACTTTATTGCAGCACCTATGACCAGACTGACCAAAAAGGGTGCTCCGTTCAGGTGGACTGAGGAGTGCGAGGAGAGATTTCAGAAGCTCAAGTTAGCGTTGACTACAACTCCAATTTTGGTTTCGCCTACGGGTTCAGGTTATTATACAGCTTATTGTGATTCCTCGAGAGTTGGCCTCGGAGCAGTATTGATGCAGGACAGTAGGGTGATTGCCTACGCGTCTAGAGAGTTGAAGGTTCATGAGAAAAATTATCCATTGCATGATCTTGAGCGGGAAGCCATTGTCCACGCCTTGAACATTTGGTGTCATTATTTGTATGGGGTGCATTGTGAGATTTTCACTGACCACCGCAGTTGGCAGCATCTGCTTAAGCAGAAGGATCGAAATTTGCGTTATAGGAGATGGTTGGAGCTTCTCAAGGACTATGACATCACTATTTTATACCATCTGGGGAAGGCCAAATATGGCTGATGCCTTGAGTCGTAGAGCGGAGAGCTTAGGGAGTCTAGCATATCTTCCAGTAGCAGAGAGACCATTAGCACTTGATGTCCTGGCCTTAGCAGGCCAGTTGGTGAGATTAGATCTATCAGAGCCCCGTCGGGTATTAGCTCTTGTAGCTTCCAGGTCTTCTCTTTATGACTAGATCAGAGAGTGCCAGTATGATGACCCACACTTGCTCGTCCTTTAGGACACGGCCCGACAAGGTGCAGTCAGGGATCTAGTTATTGGTGATGATGGGGTTATAAATATGCAGGATCAGATTTGTGTACCCAATGTGGATGGGCTTCGAGATTTGATTCTAGCAGAGGCCCATAGCTCGCGGTATTGCATCCATATGGGTGTCGCGAAGATGTTTTAGGATTTGAGACAACATTACTGGTGGATGCGGATGAAGAAGGATATTGTTGAGTTTATAGCTCGGTGTCTCAATTGTCAGCTAGTCAAGTATGAGCACTAGAGGCCATGTGGGTTGCATCAGAGGTTGGATATTCCGGAGTGGAAATGGGAGCGGATCACCATGGACTTTGTAGTTAGGCTCCCACGAACTTCGAGGAAGTTCGATGCTATACAAATTATTGTGGATCTGCTGACCAAGTCTGTGCACTTTATACCTGTTGGTACTACCTATTCTTCAGAGCGGTTAGATGAGATTTATATCCGTGAGATTGTCCGGTTGCATGGTTTTCCAGTTTCTATCATTTCTGACAGAGGTACTGAGTTCACATCCTAGTTTTGGAGGGCCGTGCAGAGAGAGTTGGGTACTGAGGTCGAGTTGAGCACAACATTTCATCCCCAGGCAGACGGACAGTCAGAGCACACTATTCAGATTCTGGAGGACATTTTGTGTGCTTGTGTCATTGATTTTGGGGGTTTGTGGGACCTGTTTCTGTCACTCGTAGAGTTTGCATATAATAACTGTTATTAGTCGAGTATCCAGATGGCTCCGTATGAGGCTTTATATGGGATGAGGTGTAGATCCCCAGTCGGCTAGTTTGAGCCCGGTGAAGCGAGGCTATTGGATACAGGCTTGGTACAGGATGCGTTGGATAAGGTAAAGTTGTTCAGGAGCGGCTTCGCACGGTGCAGTCTAGGTAGAAGAGCTATGCGGACTGGAAGGTTCGGGATGTGTCTTTCATGTTGGGGAGAAGGTATTACTGGGGGTCTCACCCATGAAGGGTTTTATGCGGTTCGGGAAGAGGGTCAAGTTGAATCCTCGGTTCATTGGGCCTTTTGAGAGTTGGAGAGGTGGCTTATAAACTTGCTTTGCCACCCAGCTTATCGAGTGTTCATCCGGTATTTCATGTTTTCATGCTTCGGAAATATGTTGGTGACCCGTTTCATGTCTAGGACTTCAGCTCAGTTCAGCTAGAGGGTGAAATGTCTTATGAGTTAGAGCCAGTGGCTATTTTGGGGCGTCAGGTCATGAAGGTTGAGGTCTAAGGATATAGCTTCAGTGAAGGTGCAGTGGAGAGGGCAGCCGGTGGGGAGGCCACCTGGGAGACCTAGAAGGAGATGCAGATCAGATATCCTCACTTATTTTAGACTCCTGGTATGTTTATAGACTCGTTTGAGGACGAACATTTGTTTAAGAGGGGAAGAATGTAACGACCCGGTCGGTCGTTCTGTAAGATTTATCCACATTTTCATTGTTTCTTCTTTATCGTGTGTTGCTTAGCCTAATTATGTCGTGTTGAGTCGGTTGTTTCTGGTTCGGAGTTGTCGTGGTGAGAATTGAGGAACTTAGTCTCTTAAATTTGCTTTATAGTTGGAAAAGTCAATCAGAAGTTGACTATTAGGTAAACGACCTCGGAATGTTGATTTTATGGCTCGGATAGCTTCGTTAGGTGATTCGATTCTTGGCAGTGTGTTCCAAATATGGTGTCGATGTCCGGAGTAGCGTTAGGCTTGAATTGGGGAAATTGAGTTTTTGGTGAATTCCGGTCGGTAGTGGAAAATTAGCTATCGAGGATCAGAATGGAATTCCAAAAGTTGAAACAGGTTCTTAGCGTCATTTTGGACGTGTGTGAAAATTTTCAAGTCATTCGGACGAGTTTTGGGTAGTTTCGGCATCATTGGTGGTTTCAGGATGTTTGAAGAACCTTAGGCTTGAATCCTTGGTTGATTTGATGTGTCGGTGTTATTTTGGGTGTTCTGAGGGTTCGGCTAAGTCCGCGTGTTCATTTATGACTTTTTGGTACTTTTGGTTGAGGTCCCGAGGGCCTCGGGATGAGTTCGGATTGTTGTCGGCATGATTTTTTGTAATGTGGAACTGCTGGTGTAAAACTTTCTAGTTTTCCGCACCTGCGGAAGGGGGAGCCGCAGGTGCTAGGTCGTTGGTGCGGTCTGGATGCCGCAGATGCGGAGTTTGAGGGGCTAAGCTATTTTTGTAGATGCAGAACTTTGGGTCACAGGTGCGGGCTTGTGGACCGCATGTGCGAGGTTGGATTTAGAGGAGTTCCACTGAAGCACACATGGGACCGCATGTGCGGATACGCATGTGCGGTTTAACTGAAGAAAGAGTACAAATACCAACCTTCGCGAAATTTGGTTATTTCATCAAAGTTTTCATGCGGATTTGAGCTTGAGAGAGAGTTTTGAAGAGAGAAATCAAAAGATCTTCGTGGAGGTAAGATTTTTGGACCTAAAACTCATTTCTATGGTATTCTTTCACTAATTAGGGGTGAAATTTATGGAAAATTATCAACTAAATATGAGGTTTAGGTCTTTGGAATTTGAGACTTTAAATTTAGGAATTGAGGGGTCAATTGTTGTTGGATTTTGATGTGTTTTATATGGGTAGACTTGTGGAAGAATAAGGATTTTAGTTTTGTGATTTTTATCGAATTATGAGACGTGAGCACGGGGGTCGGGTTTGGCCAATTTCGGGATTGGTGATTACTTTTATAATTTTCGAATGGGTTTCATCTCCCTAGTATTTATTGATGATATTAATATGGTTTTGGTTAGATTCGGAGCAATCAGGATACGATTTTAGAGGCAAGAGCATCGCAGATTAGTATTTGGGCCTGTTTGAGGTATGTAATGACTGTAAATCTTGTCCTGAGGATATGAAATCCCGGACTTCACATTTTTATCACTGTTTGGAGTGGCGCACATACTAGATAACGAGTGTGTGGCGCGCACGGTTGGGGGATTGTGACTTGGTCCGTCCCGTGGCAACTATTAAGTTGTGTATTTGATTTTATTTCATATGATATTCATGTTTTAAGACTATTATTATAGTTTGGGTTGTACGCCATGTTTGGGGACTTGTGCCGACCTGTTTGGACTCTTTGGGGGCTGTTTACTGCTTTTCCTCACTATGTTGACTTATGATTTACACTCAGTCATTTCCTATTTGACTGGTTTTGAAACTCAGTCTCATTTACACTACTTTTGTGATATAAAATGAAGTTTTGGGTTGAGTACCCTGTTTATTTGATAGCTCGAGTGGCTTTGAGATATTTTTGACTGAGTGAGGCTGAGTGCCTATGTTGTGAGAATATTATGGGATCGGGCTGCACGCCGCAACATGTTGCACTGTTTATGATATGTGAGAGGCCGAGAGCCTGAGTGATTATGCCACGAGATGGCTTGATATTAACACTTGGGTTGTAGGAGCCCCTCCGGAGTCTGTACACCCCCAGTGAGAGCAGGTACCTACTGAGTACGAGTGTCGAGTGCCGAGTGACGAGTGACTTGGGAATGCACGAGTGATTGTTAGGTAGCCCAAGGGGCTGATGTTGAGAGGCTGTGAGACATGCTGAGTGACAGATGCTGAGTGATGATACGCCCGAGGGCAATTTATGATACATGTTTCCATCTGGAATACTATTATGAACTACGTCGATTTTATATATACTGAATCGTGTTGATTTCTATGGAATTTCTGAAGAGGCACATTTTCAAATGATGTTTTACTGAGATTGACTTTTAAATGTTATAAGGCATCGTATCTGGGTTCTTTTGTAAAAGAAGGAGTTCATTTTATGTGCATTTATGACTGATTGCACGTGTTTCGTTGCCTTAGGCATTTTTTTATTTCCATTACTACTGAGTTGGCGTACTCACATTACTCCCTACACCTTATGTGCAGATACAGGTGTTGGGTCTGAGCGCTACCTGTTTTCGCATTCTCTTGGAGCATTGTTCGGGATTTTGAGGTAGCTGTTTGGCATCCGCAGCATGCCCTCTTTCCCTTCTTATCCTTTTATTTGATATCATTTCCTATAACTGCTTATAGTAAGGAGATAATAGTACACTGTATTGTTTATAGATGCTCTAAACTCCAGGATTTTGGGGCAGTGCATAAACTACTTTATTCATTTTGTTGCTTTAGACTGTTAAACCAGAAGAATTTTATGGAATATCGAACGATTTTTAATTTAATGGAAATTCCTTATGTTATTTCGTGGTGGATTGGCTAGCCTAGTACCATGATAGGCACCATCATGTCCGTCTTAGGATTTGTGGTCATGACAGGGCTACGATCGGTCGTGCAGTTACCACCCGTTGGGAAATTATGTATCACTATTTACCACAGGTTGGGCAGTCATGCATATTCAGTTACAACTGTGCTACGACCGATTGGGCAGTTACCACTGATCAGTTGGGCATGCTGGACTCATGGAATCAAATATAATGCATGCTGGACTCATATTCAGATACAAATATAATGCATGTTGAACTCATGGAATCACTTTCTAAACCTTTTGGAGTGACGTAAGTCATTGAAACTTCAATTAACATTATGGACATCATACCATCAATTTGAACTTTACTATGATTCAAGGATCATACATACTTTCTTAGGATAAATTTTTAAGAAAAGAACAACATGGACAACCTTAGTTGCTAGTAGTAGATTTGTTATGAAATAGCGTATCTTGTACGTTCGTTTCACTTTAGATCATGCCAAAAGAAAAAAGGAAGTGCCTCAACATACCTTTTCAATCTTCTCTCCAATCGTCAACAAAGCTCGATATATCTTCGTACGTCTACAATGCGTAACCCAACTTCGTCGTCATCATATAAGCATTTTAACTCTCATATATCAAAACCAATATTCTAAAGAAACCGGAAAGCACCTTCCCTGTTTTAACTACATCCCATATGTTACCAAAAGTCACCAAACAGCACAAACAACAATAATATAATTCACAATAAGCTCTGATTAGTTGAACAAACATTTTGAGCGGCAAGGTAGACTTCTTACATCAACTTAAACATAACTAACATGACAATGAATTAATTCATAAATGATTTCATCTTATAATATATATATTTATAACAATGAAAACAATCCACAACTCCAACTTTCTTCAGTTAGCAACTTTATTCACTAGTTCATGATTAGTCCAACCATTTAACTTAATCAACATAAAGATAAACTTAAGAACCTGAAAGAACACAATACATATACCTCCTAAAGTATCTTCAAGTTTAAATCCAAGTTATATTTAGCTTACAACAACCCTCAATGGCTGTACACACCATAAATGTGACTTAACCAACATACAAGAAAGCTTAAGAAAAACTATAAGGCTGCTATACTTACCTTAACCAGTAGTAAGAACTTTAAATTTCAGAAAAGCACATCCCACAACTTTCCTCAACGACAACACAACCTCAAAGAGGTGTCACTCTTCACTAGAACTAACTTTTGATGTTGAAATATGGCGTAATCCATTTGAAACACTTGAAATAACCTAGAGTTTATATGAAAACCACGGGAGATTAATTCACAGAACATAACACCTTAAAAAAACCTCCCACGCGAGCTGGAAACACCCAAAAATCAACAACAACAATAAGAACAAGAAACATACTAGCGCGACGGGATTCCCCACACTCTATTTGTCTTGTTTGCCCTTTGTTTGTGTCTTGGAGAATCAGAGAACCTTTAGAGAGTTTTTTTTGTGTATAGGGTCTGAAGATACCGAGGGCGTGGTCGGAATTGAGCAGCTTCATTTCAGGTATTATGACCCGAGGGCGTGGTCGGAATTGAATTCCAGGAAATTTAGAATTGATTTGGAAAGGAAATTCTCATTTCAGAAGCCTTAAGTTGGAGAAATCAAGTAAGATTGGAATTTTGAGTAAACGACCTCCGAATCAGGAGTTGAAGGATCCAACAAGTTCGTGTGTTGATTCCAGACTTGGGTATTTGTCAGGATCAGGTTTTGGATAACCCGAGAGCGTTTCGATGCATATTATGGGAGTTAGCATTTTAGAAGAATTTCATAGATTTGGGCTTGAAGTTTGGGATTACGAGTCTGGGAATAGCTTCGTATGGTGATTCTAGAGTTGGGAGCGCGATCGGAAGTGAATTTGGATCTTCGTAGGTCATTTTGAAGTTGTTTGGCTAAATATAGGAATTTGAAGGTTTTTGAGAAATCCAACTGGAAGTGGAAGTTTTGATATCGAGGTCAGAATGCGATCCAGAAGTAGGAGCAGATCCGTAATATTGAATATGACTTGTGCGCAAAATTTGAGGTCAATCGGATGTGATTTGATTGTTTTCAACATCGGATGTAGAAGTTGGAAATTTCTACGTTCATAAAGTTGGGATTTGGGTGAGATTCGTGGTTTCGATGTTGTTTTATATGATTTGAGGCCTCGATCAGGTACGCATAATGTTTTGGAACGGGTTGGTATAATTGGACGGGGTCCCGGGGGGCCTATGGTGGATTCCGGGTGGTTAACGGATCAATGTTTGAAGTTGAAGAAGGCTGAAGAATGCTGTCATCTGGTGTAACCCCACCTGCGAGGCTTTGACCGCATGTGCGAGTTCTAGGCTAGAGCTGAAGAGGCCGCAGGTGCGGAAGATGGGTCGCACCTGCGGAAGCGTAGGTGCGAAGAAGGGACCACAAAAATGAGGGATGCTAGATTGAGTCAGAGCCGCACCTGCAATGGAATTTCCGCAAGTGCGGAGCCGCAGGAACGGCTATTGGACCGATGGTGTGAAGAGATGCCTGGGCATAATATTTTTAGAGACGGGTTCTTGTCATTTCTCACCCATTTTCATTACCATGGGCGATTTTTGGAGAGCATTTCAAGGGGGATTTTCATCAGGTATCAAGGTAAGTAAATTCCTTCCGTTTGTTAGATAAATACAAGATAATATACATTGTTTAGGCATGGAAATTCGTAGGAATTTGGGAAATTTTTGAAGAAACCTAGAAAATGTAAATTTTGAATTTAGCCACGAATTTGAGTATGGAATGTAGAGTAAAGTGCATGAGTGAACTAGTAGAGCTATGGATAGCATGTATCTTCAAGAATTTTGGATTTCCGGGCACGTGGGCCCGAGGGCATTTTGGTCATTTCTCCGACCAGGGTTGGGAAAGTATATAATATGAATTTGTTGGGAGTATTAGGATGAATTTTCATTGCTTTGTTGTTATGTGATATTTTCGGAGCGTTGTGCGTTCGTTGGAGTCATCGGAGGGGCTGGGAAGCCGGTGTTGGAATTTCGTAGCAAGGTAAGTCTCTTTTCTAACTTTTTGAGGGGGAATCGTCCCCCAAGGTGAATTAATTCAGTACATGCTATTATGTTCGGGGGATACGTACGTGCGTAGCTACTATTATGCCATGTTCGGGTAGTCTAGGACCCAATAGCATGCCTTGCGTGTTATACATGTAATCCTACTTGTAACATTAAACTGCTAATATAATCGAAGACGTAATTGAATATCTAAAAGAAACTAGAGTTCGTCTTGTTAATTTTCTAAGAAGAGAATTTATCTCTCTGTGGATATTTGTGTACCTGAACTGGGTTGTATCGTGGAATATGACAAATGAGCTTAAAAAACAAATGATTTCAAAACCTATATTTCATGTTTCTTTATAATAAGGATTTTACCACTTTCCTGAGAAAACCCTATTTTCTTGATAAAATACAGATTTACTATGTGGATATGTGCAACTTTGGGTGCCTGAGTCGCTTGAGTGATTCGCGAGAAGGATGGCCATGTATTTGTATGTGTATTCATATGAGCACCTGAGTCGCAGGTATGATTCGCGAGCAGGCTAGACATATTATTTTAACAGTGTCACATGATCAATATGCGAGCGGATAGATAGATGCATCTATGGCTCGAGTCGTTCGACCCTTTAGCAATGCACAATTTATTATTGTTGGTCTGCGTCGTTCGACCCTCGGCATTACTTGCGTCGTGACACCTTCCTTGTTTACTCGTATATTTAACTACTATATAAACCCCCTTCCCCACTTCCCTTTAAGTCTAAATGGCTACTGCAAGAATAACTACCACTTAACTACTGTATTATCACTATCACTCTCTCACTCAATCACTCGCTTTATTATGAACATTTTGGTTCTTGGTTAGTTGAATGCCAAGACCACCGAAGTTCGTTCTATTGGCCTTCCTAGTGCGAGCATTGCTCGGGATTCATCTGAAGCCCTCATGAACTTTGACGCACTCGGTTTGGGTTCTGATGTTCACTTCTACTATTGATTATTTGGGTGCCGCTAATTGTTCTTCTTGTTTACTTGTTCGTTAATCTATAACTTGTATGTACCGTTGGCCCTTGCATTTTTGTTCTCTCTAAGTTCAAGAATCAACATGCTATTATTCATATCCCTAATTTCTCTAAAATTGTTCTTGAGGCTCAATTATTCTCTAGTATTTTAACTTGCCTAATTTTAACCTTGATTCTGGCTCTTTTAACCATGTTTACCCTAACGTGTGTGTTCAAATACTTATTACCTGCTACTCTTCCTGAGTTTATCCGATACTTAGTTGTGCATCTTGTGATAGATCAACTCATGTGTTCTAATGTATCTGATACTCTATTATGACCAATTCGTAATTGTGGTATCAGCCAATTATGAGCATTAATGTGGTCCCCATGCCACTTTAATCTTTTGATGTTTAGTACTACGTATAGCCTATAAGGTGAGATGCAATATCTAGCCTTTATGTGACAATCTAGTTCTTAATGTGTCTTTGCCTACTATGAATTTTGGCTCTACTAAACTTGTTTATTCTACTTGTTATGCTAATGTTTGTTGTCAATCATGATTTTTCCTCTCTATCCTATTCTGGATTGTTATGTCAGCCAAACTTATGCTTAGGAAGTAATTTAATTAATGCTAAGGCATTCATGCTTAACTTGTTACTCTCTTGGTCCTGCTGTTCATTATGACTTTTTATCACACATTTGTGATTCTAATGTGTGTTTGCTGACTTGCTCAAATCCTGCATTCCTCAGTACCAATTAGGACCTTAGGAATAAGCCTTATAGCTAGACTTATTTCACCACATGTGGCCAAATAGAACTAGATTTGATGCTTGCTCCTCGTACTGTTGAAGTTTTATATGTCTCTTGAATTGTGATTAATGTTCAGCATGATAATTTTTCCTGTTAATTAATTGCTCGACCATGAACCTATATTGTTAGTTTCCACGTTGAATTGATCATATCGAGTTTGTTCTATACTGATGCTTTATCATATATGATCAAATCCCCTATTTGGGAGTGGTCTAGGCTAGTCCTGGCTATGCTTTGTTTGAAACCTCTTTTGAAATAGTTTGCTATCCTACGCTAGTCAATCTCGTCCCCCTTAGCTTATAGAAATGAAATCATGAACCTATCTATGTGTTCCTTGTCAACATGTTCTATGATCCTATCTCTATGTCTTAATGAAAACTAGCAAGCCTCAAAGCTATTTTAGTTTTCCATGTGTGGTTTGTTGACTCGTGGGGTTAAGTTTGGTTTATCTGCAACTGTTGGGTGACTAAGTCTCCAATTTGGGCCTGGTGTTGCTCCATTTATGAGTTGAACCTTGTAATGCACACCCTTTAATGCCTTGGGTGAGCGTGGGAACTAGGTTTGCTGCTTATAAGCCTGGCGAATGCCTAGAAACATCACTGGGTTATTTTCGTTGGTCCTGCAATTGCTTATTGGGACTATATTCATTTTATTTTATAATGTTTGAGCATGTATTCTTTGATTTTAGGCCTGTAATAATTTGTAATAAAAAGAACTAGGTATTAGTGAAAAGTGGGGGGTTGAAATACTTTAATTTTCGCACAAAAGAGTAGAAAACATGCCTATAGAATCTAAGTGTTTCAGTTTGCTCAACATGCTCCATTTCTACGCGTTGTAAAGAACTGCTCCTATTGACATATATCTAGATATCATGTCTATAAGACCTTAATTAATTAATTAATTAAACTGTCGTTGTTGCTATTCTTTTCGCATTCCCTTCCTAAAAATATGCCTATAGGGATAAAAGGTTATAAAACCAATTTAAATTGCCAACCATTAGAAATCCTACCTATAGGATATTGTTACTCGTCTTAGACAACATGTTTATAAACTCAATGTCGTAAACTCCAACTTTTCAAAAAACTTACTTCCTCATTGTACGAACAAATTGAGAATACGTTTATAGGATATGTAACACCTTTAATATACAAATCTGCTAGCCTAAATCTGCAATGCTTCCTCTTCAACGCTAAAATCAAAATCACTGTGTCACGCCCCAAAACTGAGGGATGAGACCGACGCCTAACCGGATGAACCCGGTCAAGCGGACCTGGATTGCCTTTCCTACCCTATGCATTACCCTATGTTCATAATATAGAATATTCTATAGGAAGTAGCAAATTAAAAATTGAGCATGGATTTACAACTTAAGTTCATTTCTTGTTTAACATTTTAGCAGTTGATAATCCCAAAAACATACAACTTACATACAACATTTCCAATGTGATTCACGATCACGAGTGAATACAACTGCCGCCCAAAATATACATATATATAACCCACCTCATGTCTACGGATCCTCTAAGAGTACTAGGAGTTTACATAGACTTTATGATAACAAGGCCCCGGCTATACCTTTTACAACATAAGAAAAAGAGAATGATATAGTCCACACAAGGCCCCGAGAGGAAATGGGGCTCACCAGAACTATTGAAGAGATGAAGAGGAGGCACCACTAACGGCGGGCTGAGCTACCTGCTATGAAACTACCTACATCCATATAAAAGATGTAGTGTCCCCGGCAAAAGGGACGTTAGTACCATGGAATACTACTAATATGTATGAACAAGATTTACCCTAAGTAAAATAAAACTATACACAGATAAGAGATAGTCAAAGAAACCAAACAAATATTGCACAGAGATACAGGAAACACAAATAAGAGTTCCACGTTTTCTTATTTCAATTGTTCTCCTGTTGCGGCGCGCAACCCGATCCCTCCTTAGAATTATATTCCACCCTTATTTCTTCTGTTGCGGCGTGCAACCCGATCCCACCGTAAAATTCTGTTGTGACGTGCAACCCGATCCCAGCGCACAATTCTGTTGCGGCGTGCAACCCGATCCCACCGTACAATTCTGTTGCATCGCACAACCCGATCCCACCTTACAATCACATTACACCCTTATTACTTATGTTGCAGCGTGCAACCCGATCCCACCTTACAATAATATTTGATAGCAACATCAACCAACCAATTCAATCACAAAGATTTTTGTCATCAATAATATACATTCGTAACAACCAAATAACCATGTGAAATCAAGGCCACAAAAATCCTTACCAAACATCGACTCATATACGGCATACCATCAACATATAGTTCAATTAGATAAATCCACATTTCCTTTCAATTACTTGCTACACAACATTTAGCACTTACATATAATCAACAATTTGATTCGTTATCATTTCTTTCATTGTGCAAGACATCCTCTCATACCGATGTATTCAACATTTAACGAGCTTTGCACATGATAGAATAAACATAAAGAATCACCTTTTCACAATCTCATATAGAATGGTGGCATGGAAATAAACTAGGATAATCAGAGAACAGAATCTTACGCCTCAACACATTAGAATAATCGATTCAGACATGCATAAGCCAGAAACTCATACCGAATGCTCAGCACCAACAAGGTGACTCTATGAAGATTAAAGTTAGCCATACATACCTCGTGTCAAAAATTGCCCTTTAATACCTATTCTCAACCCACCGGACCTTCTATCGCCTCTAATCTAATTTCGAAGATGCCATGTTTAGACTTAGAATTAGAAATCATGAAATCATTGGGTATTTTATCAAACACTATGTGATCCTTAGATTAACTAGCCTCTTTTAGTGAAATATTGCCCTAGCTTACTTCCCTTTGCTAGATTATGGTAGATTATTCAAATGCATGCAAGGTCATAACTTTCTTCTTCAAGAACCAACCTATGTGTGTCCTAACCTAACTAAAATCTGAACATTTAGGGAAATCGGATGGAGGCTTACCTTTTATGGTGAAGAAGATGACGACTACTCGTTTAATTCCAGGCCTGAGTAGAGATGGAGGACCAACTTTGGGAAGATGAGGACTTCTCTCACTAGAACCCACTCTCACTTCTCTTTATTTTGATCAGATAGTCTTTAAAAATGAAGGGGAGGGGTGTCTTATTAAACTGGGGGTCGGGTTTTAAAATTAGAAATTAGAAGCCCCGAAGCAGGTATGCGGTCAGGAATGTGATCGCATTCCTGTCGCATAAGTGGCCTTCAGCTGGGCCAAAAAGTGAAGCAAACTGCCCAGGTATGCAACCACTATGCGGTCCGCATACCTGTTATGCGATCGCATAGTGCGTCACATAACTCCCTTCGCAAAAATCAAGGTGCAATAATGCGACAACTATGCCGCCCGCATTCATGAAATGCGATCGCATTCTAGGCCGCATAGTTGTCCTCAAAATGGACAGCAAGCTGTCCAAGTATGCGACCACTATGCGGTCTGCATACCTGATCTGTGATCGCGAAGTGGACCGCATACCCGCGCAATTCTGGAAAATTTTATCTTTTAAGTCCCAGGGTACTTTTTACTCCACAAGGGTCCATTTTATGAATTTTTGCAGTTATAATCACATGGGGAACCATTCGGGCATTGTTTTTAGACTTGAAATTTTACGGGTCTTTACACACCGAGAATCCATCCCTATAGGACTTAACGACTATAATGCTTCATAATTCTAAAATTGCTTACTCCCTAATATGTCGCGTGCGTTCGTTGTTTATTTGTGGGGGTTAACATGATCCTTTTATTTCATTTATGTGAAGTCCTATATGTTTTTAATGTGTGTTAGTTCTACCATTTTTTAGCATCCAAAGCAGAACTACCTATAGTATGTCCAAAGCCTCCTAGACCATAGGCATGGGACGGGTAGTTCACGCGTACGACACGACCTAGAATTGAATTAGAGCGCATTTAAGTAAACAACTTTAACATAGTAATCGGGTAGCATGAGATGATAATATGTGCCCGCTGAATAATATGAGCAACCCCTGCCTTAAGGGAGCTGTGAAATATTATTTATGTTGCACGGGTTGATCCTTTAGGCTAAAAAACTTAGGACCCTCCCCCCATTTCATATGCTTGTTGTTCACACTTTGTCATCAAATATAGAATAGTTAAGTGGTACCTTGTAACCTCAAAAGACTAGTATTAATCCTATATAAAGATTAATTATTGCTCGATTTCCTTTACATTCCTTCATAAAAAAACCTTTAAATTCCTTGTCTTACTTCACTTATATGATCAATTAGGACAATTGTAATCCGATAATTCCACATAGTTTAAACATCGGTCGGGACCCACAGTTGTGGACCTCGAAGAGTGCCTAACACCTTCTCTTTGAGGTAATTTGATCCCTTACCCGATCTTTGGTGACATAGACTAGTTGAAGAAAATTATTTGCAAATAGGTGTCCTGAGGAACCTTAAAAATCATTAGATGGTGACTCTTCTCTTTTAACACCCATTTAATCGAGTTGTCACATGTCGAAACCCACTTTCGCGAGAAAATAGGGCACGACATGTGCTATTTGACTGGTTTATGCTACTTAGACATTTTCCATGCTTTAATTGAATTGTCATATCATGTTATAAATTCTCATAGTTAATATACTCTTACTTGTATTAGTCTATCCTTACAAGCCTTAAATGACCTTGTTAACACGTGTTTACATCTTACTTGATATTGTGCTCTTATGCTTTAGTTGGACTTGTTGCCTCTTTCATTATTACATGTTATCTCTTCCATTGTTGATTACCATCATTTAAAGTCATTGTTAAATGTTGTCTCTTCCATCGCTGAATTGTCATTATTTGAAGTTATTGTTACATGTTATCTCTTTGATTGTTGATTTATCATTTGTTGAAGTTATTGTTACATGTTATCTCTTTCATTGTTAATTATCCTTATCTGAAGTCATTGCTATATGTTATCTCTTCTATTGTGAGTTATTATTATTAAGTATCGTGGTTACACATTATATTTCTCATTGTTGATTTATTAGTGTTGAAGTTGGAAAAGTCGTTATCAGATTGAGGCAAAGTGTTAATTGTTGAGAAATTTACATGTATATTTATTGTTGATATTCTTGTACATATTGTGATTTAGCCATGGGCTATTATTGTGGTGTTACTGTTGATTATTGGCAATTGTGACATATGGGCACTTGTGGTACGAGTTGTTATTGTGACGTGATATTAATGTGCATGCGGCGGTATAAGGATATGGGTAAATATGCATGCAGCGGAATAAGGTGGGACTTATGTGCGTGTTTCCTGTAAGGGAATTACTTGAAGTTGCACGGCATCATAAGATGGGCTAAATTGTGTAGCTATTTTGGAAAAAGTGTTTTCAAAACTATCTATATGCAAGGTTCACGTGGCGGTAGAAGAAAAGATTGTGATAAAATTGAGAAATGTGAATACAAGGCAGTACCTCGATTGTGATTCTTGTTTTATATGAGGCGGTATCTCAGTTATGATTCTTATTGTATATGATGTGGTATCTCAGTTGTGATTCTTATTGTATACGAGGCGGTACCACAATTTTGATACTTGTTGTATACGAGGTGGTACCTCGATTATGATTTATGTTGTGTACGAGGTAGTACCTCGTCCGTGGTTCCCATTTTTTATCTCATGTTGTAATGAATTATAGGTGAAGTACTCCTTGTTTCTTTTATTCTTCCTTGTCTTATCAATTTGACCCATATTCTCCTTTGGTGGTTCCCTTTAATCGCTTCCATTATGTTATCTCTACGTTTACAAATTTCAGTATTAGTTTATGTTATTAACTTGTTTCGTATCAGATTATTTCTCCGCCATCCATTATTATTGTTATTATGTTTTCGTACTATTTTTATATCCTAGTAGGTGTCTTGAACTGGCCTTATCACTACTCTACCGAGGTTAGGCTTGATATTTACTATGTACCATTGTGATGTACCTATACTACGCTTTTGCACATATTTTTGTGCAGATCCAGGTATGTCTGCCCATGCCAGATGTTAGAGGTTGGTTGAGTAGTTACTTTTGGAGACATCAACGTATACCTACTCGACGTCTGCATGCCTCGGAGTCCCCTTCTTATTAGAAAATATGCTGTTTACTTCTTGTTTAAGCATTATTGTATATCGAGACTATTAGTACTTTCTTATAGATCATATGACTCTGTTCCACCATGCTTTTGAGGAGAGTGTCGGCTATTCTACTGTTGAGATTTTTATTATAGTGTGAAGGTTTTATTTGAAATTTTTTTCCGCCGTTTCTCTATGTATGTAGGCTTACCTAGTCGTAGAGACTATGTGCCTTCATGACATTCTACGGAGGAAAATTGGGGTCATGATACAATTTCTCAAAGCTTAAGTATCTTTCTATTATTCTCTGCACTTAATACACAATAAATCTAGAATAGACTGTAATGATTGTTTGGAAAAGAACAAAAAGCTTAATGTTGGTTCGATCTGTAATGACTCGACCGGTAGTTTTGAGCTCCAGTGCATCGTTTAGCAGTTTGAGGCTATGAGCAGCTTCACCTCAGGTATTATGACTTGTACGTATGGTCGGAATTGAATTCCGGGAGTTTTGGAGTTGATTTGTGAAGAGAATTCTCGTTTCGGAAGCTTTAAGTTGGAAGAATTGACTAATGTTGGATTTTTGAGTAAATGAACTCGGAATCGGGATTTGAAGGTTCCAACAGGTTCGTATGATAATTTCGAACTTGGCTGTAAGTTCGAATCGGGTTTTGGATGACTCGGGAGCATTCCGACGTTTATTGTGGAAGTTGGCATTTTCGAAGAAATTCATAAATTTGGATTGATGTACATTTAGTGTTATCAATGTCCGTTCGGGATTCTGAGTACGGGAATAGATCTGTATGGTGATTCTTGTATTGGGAGCGTTGTCGGAAGTGAATTCGGAGGTCTGTAGGTCGTTTGGAGTCACTTGGCTAAAGTTAGAAATTGGAAGGGTTTCTGAGAAGTTTGACTGTAAATGGACATTCTGATATTGCTGTCGGATTCCAATTCTGGTAGTTGGAGTAGATCCATAATATCGAATATGTCTTGTGTGCCAAATTTGAGGTCTATCTAACGTGAAAAAGTTTGAATTTTTAAAGTTCATCAAGTTCAGATTGGGGCATGATTCATGATTTTAGCGTTTTTTGATGAGATTTGAAGGCTCATCTAAGTTCTTAATGTGTTTTGGGACGTTTTGGTGTAATGGGTTGAGGTCTCGAGGGCCCCGAGTGGATTCCAGATGGTAGACGGATTTAACTTGGACTTGGAGGAATAGCTGAAGCAGCTGGGCTTTCTTGTGTAACCGCACCTACGAGGTTTTTGGCACATATGCGGCACCACAGATGCGACCACGAAGGTCATAGTTGCGATAAAGTCTAGGAGAGTTGGGACCGCAGATGCGGTCATCCCGTCGCAGAGGCGGGACCACACCTATGGAAAGAAGGGCGTAGATGCGAAAGATGAGGGGCTGAAGGAGGACCGCAAAAGCGGATTATGGGTCGCACTTGCAGAACCACAGAAGCGATTAAGTGACCGCAGGTGCGGATATGCTGGAGGCAGTGAGGTTCTTTAAATCGGTGGTTTGGCTTATTTCAACTCCATTTTCTTCCATGGGAGCCGATTTTGGAGCAACTTTGAGGTGCCATTTCCACCACCAAGCATGAGGTAAGTGGTTTATATTAGTTTGAGTTAAGTACATTCATTATGTATATGTGTTAACATGGAAATTTAGTAGAAAGTTGTGATTTTGAGGAAAAACCTAGAAATTGGCATTATTGGATTTTGACCGCGCTTTTGGTCATGGAATTGGGAATAAGATATATATTTGAGTTCTTAATGTTATGGGTAATATTTATCTTCGAAAAATTTTGGAATCCAGGCATGTGGGCCCGAGGATGATTTTTATCGAGGAAATTGTCCCTATATGTAAAATAATTAATATGTGCTACTATTTGTGGGCGGCTATGTATGCACAAGGTGAAGAGAGTGCGTGTGTAGCTACTATTACCCTTAAATCCAGGTAGTCTAGGACCCAAAAGCATGTTTTACTTGCCGAACTTGTGATTTTACTAATAAATTTAAAATGCTTAAATCCCGTCGAATTTAGCAAAGGAATTTCCTAAAAAAAAAAAGGATTGGACACCATCTTCTTGACCATTAAATGAGAAATTGTCATTTCCTTGGGTAATTATCTTCCTGATGAAGTCTGGATTGACTGTTTGAATGTGTGTATCTATGAATGTATGATTCGCGAGCGGGGTAACTGTATTATTTATATTTGACCGCGTCGCATGTACGATTAGCGAGCGGGGGTAATAGATGCATATATGATTCACGCCGTTCGACCCTCCGGTATTACATAATTTATTATTTTGTTGGATCGTGTCATACGACCTCGGGATTTCTTGCGCATGATATTTGATGGGCACCTTCAACGATTCGAACTGTTTAATTGCCTTGAGATATAAGTTGTAAATGAAATGACGGAAACTGAAATTATAATTATGAAAGAAGTTGTTCATTCCTATTGTTATTTGTTATTTAATTATTACATACATGCTTAGCGTCACATGTAATTAAATCAATTTGACCTCTAGTATGTGTAAAAGTCGACCTCTCGTCACTACTTCTTCGAGGATAGGAACGATACTTGCTGGGTACACGTTGCTTTTGTACTCATACTACACTTGATGCGTATTTTGTTGCACAGGCACATGTATGGCTAGTGGCCTACTTTGGCACATCGGCATAGTTAATAGAGAGATTTAGGTGGGCTCCACCTCTCGAGATGACCCACAGCCAGCAGAGTCTCCTTCAGAGTATTGTAATTGTATTTTCTCTACTGTCCAAATGTGAATACAAGGCAGTACCTCGATTGTGACTCTTGTTTTATATGAGGCGGTATCTCAGTTATGATTCTTATTGTATACGATGTGGTATCTCAGTTGTGATTCTTATTGTATACGAGGCGGTACCACAATTTTGATACTTGTTGTATACGAGGTGGTACCTCGATTATGATTTATGTTGTGTACGAGGTAGTACCTCGTCCGTGGTTCCCGTTTTTTATCTCATGTTGTAAAGAATAATAGGTGAAGTACTCCTTGTTTCTTTTATTCTTCCTTGTCTTATCAATTTGACCCATATTCTCCTTTGGTGGTTCCCTTTAATCGCTTCCATTATGTTATCTCTACGTTTACAAATTTCAGTATTAGTTTATGTTATTAACTTGTTTCGTATGAGATTATTTCTCCGCCATCCATTATTATTGTTATTATGTTTTCGTACTATTTTTATATCCTAGTAGGTGTCTTGAACTTGCCTCATCACTACTCTACCGAGGTTAGGCTTGATATTTACTATGTACCATTGTGATGTACCTATACTACGCTTTTGCACATATTTTTGTGCAGATCCAGGTATGTCTGCCCATGCCAGATGTTAGAGGTTGGTTGAGTAGCTACTTTTGGAGACATCAACGTATACCTACTCGACGTATGCATGCCTCGGAGTCCCCTTCTTATTAGACAATCTGCTGTTTACTTCTTGTTTAAGCATTATTGTATATCGAGACTATTAGTACTTTCTTATAAATCATATGACTCTGTTCGACCATGCTTTTGAGGAGAGTGTCGGCTATTCTACTGTTGAGATTTTTATTATAGTGTGAAGGTTTTATTTGAAATTTTTTTCCGTCGTTTCTCTATGTATGTAGGCTTACCTAGTCGTAGAGACTATGTGCCTTCATGACATTCTACGGAGGAAAATTGGGGTCATGATACAACTTCTCAAAGCTTAAGTATCTTTCTATGTTTTCATACAATGCCTCACCAGTGATTTTCTCTCTTTATTCTCAGCACTTAATACACAATAAATCTAGAATAGACTGTAATGATTGTTTGGAAAAGAACAAAAAGCTTAATGTTGGTTCGATCTGTAATGACTCGACCAGTAGTTTTGAGCTCCAGTGCGTCGTTTAGCAGTTTGAGGCTATGAGCAGCTTCACCTCAGGTATTATGACTTGTACGTATGGTCGGAATTGAATTCCGGGAGTTTTGGAGTTGATTTGTGAAGAGAATTCTCGTTTCGGAAGCTTTAAGTTGGAAGAATTGACTAATGTTGGATTTTTGAGTAAATGAATTTGGAATCGGGATTTGAAGGTTCCAACAGGTTCGTATGATAATTTCGAACTTGGTTGTAAGTTCGAATCGGGTTTTGGATGACTCGGGAGCATTCCGACGTCTATTGTGGAAGTTGGCATTTCGGAAGAAATTCATAAATTTGGATTGATGTACATTTAGTGTTATCAATGTCCGTTTGGGATTCTGAGTATGGGAATAGCTCTGTATGGTGATTCTTGTATTGGGAGCGTTGTCGGAAGTGAATTCGGAGGTCTGTAGGTCGTTTGGAGTCATTTGGCTAAAGTTAGAAATTGGAAGGGTTTCTGAGAAGTTTGACCGTAAATGGACATTCTGATATTGCTGTCGGATTCCAATTCTGGTAGTTGGAGTAGATCCATAAT